>KK113091.1:204742-226488 GCA_000611955.2 Stegodyphus mimosarum | reverse complement strand
TTTTTTTTTTTTTTTTTGGCAGGCCTCGTAAAGATGGATGTAAATCTAATATATCAGTAATACAGTAATATCTGTGAATCTAATTCTGTTCAATATCTTCTTAAAATGTTTAAACCAAATTGTATTTGGTTTAAAGTTCCTTCAACATTTTGTCATGGCCTCTGTGCCCAAGAGCCAAATGAATTTCATGAAGTATGTGAAATAACTGACACCTTTTTTAACAGACAAATGAGCTTACTTTTGTTTTCCACAAACATCATATCATAACGATTCAGCAACCAATAGTATCATAGTTCCTTCTCAGCAGTCATTTTGGCTTTTTTACATCATTTATTAAGTTCTGGTAAGTAGTTTCGGTTATTCGAAAAGAATCACAGATATATTTCATACTTTGCCGGTTTGTCATTTGGCATTCTGTAGAATGTCTAGGCAATGTGTGAAATGTTTATTCGTTTCACACATTGCCAGCCAGTTTTTGGCATTCTATAGAATGATGGATTTCATACTTTGCCAGCAACATACATGCATTACAGTTCAATATAATTAGAAAAGTAACAGGAGTAAAACATTAACAAAGTTTTAATGAAAACAAATAAATATCAATAACTGCTTAAAATTATGAAATATTAGTCAAAATTGCATAAATTACAGAACAGTACAATAAACAAAAGGTGCAAATGAAATCACACATAAAAACATCTACAACTACAGAAAAGAAGGATACTTAAGTATTAGTGCAACCACCTGAATAGAAGGCTTCAAATTATCTGAATATATTCTGGGAAACATGCGAATAACAATTTAGTTTTAACAAGCAGGTTACCAATTTTCATATGTGTTCTTTTTGCTGTGTTTTAAATTCTAGTGGTTTTTAGAGACAAAACATGATATTTTGTGCCTTAACTCAATTTTAAAATATGTGCTTCTGGGTTTGCCAACTGTGGTAGAAAGTGCAGTCATATTTCTACATAATACAGTAACTTAGAAAATTGCTCATGTAAATCCATTAAAACAACCAATAAGAAATTTACGTCAGAACAAAAAAAAGGGGGGGTAGCCCAAACATATTGCACCCTTCTGTGGCTCACAACAAGATCTCTATTGAACTCGAACTCAATGGGAGTTTCACACATGCAGGATTTCAGATATCCCCATAAAATTGAGATTGGATAGACAGGGTGAGAATGGGAGCCAAATGAAGAACTTTTTAGTCAGTGACATGCAGTGCAACATCCTACATATCACTGTGATGTTTGCGTATTATTACCATTGTGGAAAATCTGCTAAAAAAGTTCTTAATACTACAAATTTCCCATTTCACCATATAATGAAGCGGAAACATGCAAGAGAACAGAGATTGAAGAGCAGCTGCATATAAACCAAGTATTAACATGATCAATGTCAGATATGGCTTATAATAGTGTAAAACTTGATAGCATTGGAGCCTGAAGCAGTGATGATATGTGCTGTGGAATGAATACATCTTGTTACATTAATCAATAAGCTAGTGGGAATATGGAGAATATAGAGATTGTTTGCACATTTTTAGGCAATTTTTATTGTATTTACAGAAATATTTTACCTAATTTTTTTTTAAATGTTTTATTTGACAACCCTTATTTTTCAATATTTTTCTACACCGTAATTTCTAAGACACTAAAGCCTTAAGTAGCATTGGAAGACGTATTTTATCCCATTGCTCTTCAACATCATTCCTTTCCAAAGTCCAAGGAGGGCTGTAGGTCAGTGCTTAGACAGTCCATTTTTAAAAGTCTAAAAGTGCAAAAAATCCATTTGGAGGTTTAATAAAAATATGAATGAAGGGTATGGCCTTTGTACAGCTTTCTTGTTCCATTTTCTCCAGGAAATTAATTGAATTTTTATGTATGGCTGCTTTATCTTGATGCAACTCTACTGATTGATGGCACTGTGGATAAAGAGAAAGTACTTCGTATTTGAAAATTTGGTATAAAATATGTTGCTGGTAATATGTGGAGTTGTTCGCATTTTTTGGCATTCTCTTTATTTTTAATTTGCTGTTGTATGAAAAACAGCAACAACCATAAACCCTTTTGAAAAACTTTCTGTAGATTCTTTGAACCATGTTTTAAGATTTTTTCACAATGAATCTCTTTTTATTGCAGTTATTTAAATACACCCATCTATTGTGACAATATTTTTCATCTATTGTGACAATATTTTTTCAGATAAATGTTTCTCATAAAAAATTCTGCATTCGGCGATATGTCATGGAGAAGATGATGCACATTATGTTTTTTTGCCTAAGCATTTTAATGATTTTGCAACTGTTCTTTGACTTGGCAAATTTTCTTTTAACATTAAAGATCTTATCTTTGTTACATTTGAAACATTCCATTTTTCCTTGGGTATGTATTTGGAAGAACTTTTCCACTCAAGGCCAAAGTCTGACATTCTTTTCCTTACTTGTTGACAATATTACCTATCGTAGCTTTAGATATTAAAAAAATGAGGCTTTCACAGCATTTTTCAGTAGCTAGATCTGAATAATTTTCTTCTGAAAGAGCACAGACATAGCCTTCCATCCATTGCTTCTCTAAAAGTGCTATTTCATATAAAAACAAAAACTGTCAACTTGTAGATGATAATTTATACTTTCAAAAATATAGTTGCAGTTAAAAAAGAATATTTCCAAGCAGACATTTTTTTTATAGATAACCAAAGTCATATAAAAAGTGTGTGAAAAGCCTGTATATCAAGTGAGCAATCCTTATCCTACTGTAATACGTCTAAAGTGAAATTTGTTGTTGTAAGCATAATGATTTGAGGCTGTTTCTCATGGTTTAGACTAAAACTACTTTATTTCAATGAAAGAAATATAAATGCAGAGACCTATCTCCAAATTTTGGAAAATTTCTCGTTGTCTGCATCATGGCAACATATCGGTACGGATCGATTCATATTTCACCACAGTTGTGCCTCTATTAATAAGTGCATCAGTACAAAACAAGTTTCTTTTTGTTTTGTCTCACATGGATGATAAAAATTGGATTAACTTTTTTAGCATACTTATCTTGACTTTGTAGAATAATATTTAAAAAAAAAAAAAAATGCTAACACAAAAGCGACCCAAACAGAAACACAAGGCATCAAAGCTACTCGTGACAAACTACTCGCCAAGCTGACCATCAAGCTTCCATCTTCCCGATAATTCTTCCCCCTTCAAACTCTGACAGCAGCAGATATTGGCTTTGATGGCAGCGTAGCGGCATGTCTACCTCAGCGTTTCCTTAGCAAAAGGTTAAGTACACTCAAACAAGCTCTGCTTACCTGTTTTGTACTCCAAGAAGAACAAAATTCAACGCCCTGTAGTAGCATTATGCAATGCGTAATCACGCTGCATTTCTAATCATTTGCGTATCTACCCGACATGTACCTTCATGCCAAGTTTTGTTATGATCCCACAATGATTTCTTGGTGCACAAATTTTTTATGGCAATGAGTGTATGTGCGTGTATACATATACACATATATGCACACACATATATACACACGCGCATACATTTATACATTTCTGAATTGAGTCCCGATAACAGAACAGTACCCATTTTTATTTCTTAAAATCTGTAAAGGGTTTTATTTTCAAGTAAATTTATGTATATAGAACTTTTTTTTATGTTTATTTCATCGTATTTATAGTGTGTAAACGTTATTTTCTATTCATTTAAAGATTGAGGGTTTTTTTTTTTTCTCTTTCTTTTTTCTTCCAAGTTCTGCCAAAGGTTGCAATCTTATAGAGATTGAAGAGCTTGAAGTGCTGATGATAGATCAGTAATCAGCCATTGTACTTGTGGATCTTTGGAGCAACTAGTTCAGTTAAAGTTCAGCAATCTAAACATAAGAAATTTTTGGTGGCCATAATTCTACAATTGCCACAGGAATAGCTTCAAAACAATTTCTCGTAAAATCTTGCTTATAAATTTAGTGAAATGCAATAGGCACTGCTTAATGTAATCACGTTTGTCCAGCACTATTTGACTTATGCTTAGCCTTAATATTTATAGGACATCCTTCACCTCAGCATTTAAAGGAAACTTACTAATTTCGTAATCAGAAAGGGGATATTTTATTCATGAAACTAGTTTCCATCATGGATGCTGTTCCTTTTTAGGTGTTATTTATCTGTAAAATGTCATGTAAATTTGTTAAGTTTCATTTCACAGCTGTTCTTATAAAGCATAGATCATGTAAAATTTCTTTTTCTTCAAAAATCAAAACAAGGTTTTCAGTTTATGGCAAACTGGAAATAGTTTACATGTGTGTAGGTGAAATAAAGGTTTAAAAAAGTCTATGGAATATCATTGCTAAAGAATTGAACATGAGAGGCTACTATATGAAAGACAAGAAATGAAAAAACAGGAAAGAGGTGAAGAAAACGGGAAGAAACATATGTAGAAAACAGAAAAAAAATAAGGGTTGCCATTATTTTTATAGATGAAATATAAATTTAAAGGAAATGAAATAGTGCTGTAATTTAGATTTGAATGTGAGAAAGCTAACATTTAAAAAACATGCAAGAAGAAAGCTTTTTTTTAAAAAAAAAAAAAAAAGAAGCATTAGCTCAGAAGGGCTATTAATTTCACTTTGGCATTTTGCATCGATTCACTATAAACGGCGAATCACTTTTGAAATTCTTGCTACCAAATATTTAAAGAAATTAAATAATCAAGAATCTGCATAAATGTATAGATGTTTCTCGCATTGTGATACATTGCTCGACATTCAAAATGCAACACCAAGAAGGAGGTGTCAGAAATTTATGCAAATTTTAGAGTAGACGCACATCACTGTTATGTGAATGATGTGAAATGTGCAACTCTCCGACGCACGAGAAGTAAGATATCATATAAGGAATGTGTAGAATGGGCAATATTCATGTCGTTATTTCTGCCAGACGAATTATCGAAGAAAGTTTTTTTTTTTTTTTTTAAAGTTGGTTTGTTTTTGTCGGAGAATACATGTAATAGGAGAGAATGCCAGGCCGCCGTCAACGAAGGCACTTCCAGCAGACAGACGATTTTACGAGGGGTATGGTGATCGGACTGAGAAGGGCGGGTTGGTCCTTACGTCAAATCGCAGCTGATGGATGCGAGCACGGTGCATCGGCTATGGCAAACATGGTTGGAACAAGGGAATGTGGGAAGAAGAAGGGGTGCAGGTGCAGCCAAAGTGACGTCAGCACGCGTGGATCGATGCATCCGCCGACAAGCTGTGGCGGTCAAGTCACTTGTACTGTGATTCTGTGCAATATTCTCTGGATGTTCCCATCTCGACCAGAACCATTTCCCGTCGATGGTTGAACACTCACGGCGTCCGTTAAGAAGACTGCCATTAACCCCACAGCATAGATGCCAATCTTTAGAATGGTGCCGGACTGGAGCGATGTGGGTGACAGAATGGCGAAATGCCGTGTTCTCAGATGATTCACGCTTCTGTTTATCCAGTGACAGTCGCCGTATACGTGTGTGGCGTCGACGTGGAGACAGATCTAATCCGGCAGTAACTGTGGAACGCCTCACCGCGCGACAGTGTGGCATAATGGTTTGGGGCGCTATTGCCTACGATTCCAGGTCACCTCTAGTTCGTATTCAGGGCACTATGACGGCCCAACAATACTTGGATAATGTACTGCGGCTGGTGGCAATCCCCTACCTTCAGGGGCTGCCTAATGCAATTTTTTAGTAGGATAACGCCCGACTACACAGTGCTCGCATCTGCCAACATGCTCTGCAAGGTATAGGATGCTTTCCTGGCCACCAGACCAGTCTCCTGACCTGTCACTAATCGAGCATGTGTGGGATGTGATTGGACGCTGTTTGCAGACTCTGCCCCTCCCTCGTTCAGAATACGAACTGTGGCAAATGGTTGAAAGGGAATGGAGAGCCATCCCTCAGGACACCATCTGCACTCTTATTGACTCTATGCCTAGACGTGTTTCTTCGTGCATCGCTGTTCGTGGTGGTCCTACATCCTACTGAGCCGACGTCGTTCTCGCTCTGTATTCTGACTATCATTTTGAAATAAAGATAACTTATTGCTGCTTGCTGTCTCTGTCATTTTTCCAAATTGCATCACTTTCTGACCACTCTTTCTTGGTGTTGCATTTTCAATGTCGAGCAGTGTAAAACAATGGTACCTAATGCCATCAAATTTTCAATAATATACGTCTCCACTCGAGAATGGCCATCCAAATTTGGGATTTGTTTTATTATCTATTTAATATTTTATAAAGCATATATGAATTTTTGCTTAAGAAACTCAACGATTTCAAAGCGAACAATGGCAACACTGTATGGGGGGGGGAAACATTTTATCTCCAGCATAGAGACTGTATCTGAAATTCTAAAGATATGCTCTTTTAAATATTTTACAATATTGCTGTTCGATTGAATTTTATGGTTTAAGTGTGAAGAACGTGATATTCAATAAATAAAGATAACAAAAAAAGTGTTAAAAAAAGCTCCTTTGGGCATAGCATAAAATCTGGAAGTTACTTTTTTTTTTTTTTTAAGGAGTGGTCTCATATTAGATGTCATTTAGGTTATTATTATAATCAATTTATCACATCTGCATGAGAGAAACTAAGATTCCCAGAAATCCAGTCATTTCTATTATAATAAAAAATACAATATTAAGATGACCATAATTTTTATACATTGTTATGTGTGCTTAGCACATTGAAGAAGTTGTGAGAATGTTCAGAGAAGTTCAAACTGGAATGAATGGGTTAAATTCGTCTTATTCAAACGATTCTTATGATAGTTGTTTTTAGAAAACTCTTGTAAATCTCAGTCCTCTCTGAGTAATATATATTAAATGTTGGCAGTTAAATTTTCTGTAATATATTTCAATTTTATGTTTAAGAAATAAATGAAAACGTAATTTAAAACAATTTTGTGCATTTTCTTCTTTAGGATGACACACAGACACTGCATTTATTAACTCCTTTGATTTATGTGAAAAGTGCTTATAACACAATGGCTCATTATATGAGACAGTTCATCTCCACCAGTTGGACTGTGTATGTCCAGGAAGATTCTGGAAAGATGGTTATTCTTCAGACCAGCCCAAATGTGATAGAAAGTTCTGAATACTGTAAGATTTTATTCCATCCATTCATAATTTTGTTTATTTTTATAAACTAGTTAATAAATATGTACTTTTCTCCAAGAATTTTATAAATTTGTTTCTTTGATTTATTTTTCAGCTAAATAAGTGTATATTTTTACCAATATGTAGAAGAAACAATGAATTATGCGTTAAAAATTCAGTTTTGTTTGACAGTGATTTTCATTAATGTTTGATTTCCCTTCAAAAGAGAATCTGGTACTGATGCTTCTTCATTAGGAGTAAATATTCTAAATCATGCTTTAATTATATTGTTTTAGATGTAAACATCCATATAGTGATATCTGTTAATGACATCAAGAGAAAAAAAGAGGGAAAGTAATACATCAAATTGTGTTTTTTGATTTAATTTGAATTCAAAATAAATTCTTTCATTTTGTTTTTATATGAATTTGATACAACTTGAATTCAGAATAAATTTTTCATTATCTTTTTACATGTGGTATTTTGGTTAACTTGAGCAAACCAAGAAAAACATTATGTGAATAATAGGTTTTGAATTTAGAGTTCTTCTGATACTTAAAAAAGCACCTGGCCACCCTACTTCGGAGTACCTGAACATGCAAATTTTATTTCTGCCACCTAATACTGCATCTTTGATATAAGTGCTAGATTAGGGAATAATTGCAACATTTAAAACATATAATATAAAACAAACATTTCAACACATTTTGGACAAACTGAATAATGAAACACTAATAGTCATTGATGGATGGAAGAAACTCAATTATGTATTGTATCAGTCAAATTGGCTTAACATTAACTGAATTAAGACTAGCAACTTTGAATGCACATTGGAAAGTGGTTAGGCCACAATATATAAAAGGCAAAGATTCTGTCATCCCTAATAGACTGAATTTCCTAACATCTTTTCAATGGCACACACAGTTGTTGGAGAAGAATTTGATGACTTTTCATTTGAAAATATTATCATTATTGTATTGTTAGCCTACAAAGACATAATTGAAGATGAAATATTAAAAGTTTCCTTAAGATTCCTAATCCTGCAGAACATAATGATAATGAAGAAAATGATATATTTGTAATTGCAAATTAAATAAAAGACCCTGTAACATTTATCTAGGCCTTAACTTCCTTAGCTAGTTCAGCTTACAAATCTGACTAGGTCTTAAGTTTGTTCTGTGGGTAAGTTATCACTGCTAGAAAAACTAAACTCTTCATACAAAAAGACACAAATATACTTTAAATTTACTATACCTCACCACTTGTGAGAGTTAACTTTAAATAATACAGCCCCAAAATACCAGTCACTTGGATCTGGCTGAGTTTAGCTGACATAAGCTTAAAATAGTTCCAAATTACAGTATCTAATTTATTTTAACAGAAGCTAGTAGAGTCACCTAAGACTGCTAACAGTGACTCAAAATTCATTACCAAACTAAATCTATCTTGAGACTTTCAATCTAACATGAAATAGCCGTTCCTTCCCAGTAGAGAATTTCTGTGATAGGCAATGTCAGCTTGAATGCCTAAAATTTCAGACATGCCAGCTATGCACTATCCTTCTAATAGAATTCTATAATAGAACTGCTTGCCACTCAAAGCTACATAAATAAGCAGGGCGAAATGAGGCAAAAGGAAAAGTGTAAGTAAACCTTGTCAATGAAACTTAATGCCACAACCATAATCAAGAGTCTGCTGGAAGGTTTCAACATGAAGTTGTTGACAGCATCTTACAGGAAATTGTATAACAGCCTAACAAAACATGAACACAATGGTTAGTAAATGAATTCATTCATAAAACTAGTGATGAAATATCTGCAGATAAGACTTGTGCTGATTTTGCTCAAGAGGTCGCAGAAAGAGTTTTAGTAATAGCAAAACAAGGTGATGTCTCCCAGCATTTCTTGTGACAGCAGTAATATTCCAATTGCACAAAAATGTAGACATTGTTTATTGCCAAAGTAAAAATGAATAAAATCTTGTTATTTGTGAAACAGTTTTTTTGGGAGGGGGTCTCATGAAGAATTTCCCCCCATTTCAAATCCAAATATATGTTAATACATTTTCATTTCATATTAGTGCATGTATATATTGTTGAAATAAAATAATTAGCTGAAAATTAATAGTTCTCCCCCCACAAATTAATTTTTGCTGACTTTTAAAACCATTCTTTGTGGCCTAGATACAGTGCTTTTTTTTTTTTTTTGCACATATTCTTCCAATATACCTATCATGTAAAACCAGAATTAGGTGTATCTATCATTGTAAAGTGAGTTCTCTATAGCAGTTGCTTAGAATTCCATCACAAAAAGATTTACTAAAAAAAGTTCTGACTCTTGAAACCCAGTTTTTATGCTTTTTATTTTAGAATTTACAAAAAAAAAAAAAAAAAACTTTTAAAAATTATGATGTTTATAATTTTTTTTACCTCTATTTTAGAAACATAATTTGGTAGAACAAATTTTAAGTACTTCTCCTTCTCTCCCCCCCAAAAAAAATTAAAAGTTGACTTATTAATATCCTTACACATTTTAATCTTGGAAGATTATTGCAAAAACTTGCAGGAAAAAAAGGAATTATATGTATTATACAGAAAAATGGAATTATTCATCTTAAATTAGAAAATTCAGCTTACTGCAACAACTGTTTGATCCAACCCCCCCCCCCCATTTTTTGGGAGGGAGTGTAAATGGATGAGTTTTTGTTACTATCAGTATTTGAAATAGTAATAAACATTGAACCTAATATTTTAACATTATAACAGGACCAAGAATCTTATTCAGCTGACCAGTGATAGATCTGAAACTTCAAGAGTTTAGACTTCAAGTTTCAGTCACAATTTAGAATGTCAAAGCTATGGAAACAATTTGTTGAAATGTGTTTGTTCTGTATGCTTATAAATGTGTTACGGTTGTACTATTTATTTAGTAATAATGGAAGTATTAAAAAAATGCCAAATTAAAAATTAAATGATGGTTCAACAGATTTTGAAACAAATATTGTGGCTGTTCAGGTAATAAATATAAGGAAAGAGAAGTTTAAATTTTTATACTTCTGTTTTATAAATTTATATTAATTAGGGTGAATTCTTTAAAAAATTTTGTTTCTAATTTTAACGAAGCATAATTGATATAATTATTAATTTGTTTAATTATTTAGTTTAAATTGAACCAGCTTAATACTTAATAATAAAACATATTTCTACTTTAGCGCATTCAAGAGATAACAGTAATAGCTTCAAAAACTATCCAAGTTGGCAGGAAGAAAAGCTTGATTGGATGGATTGCATTTCTCATCAATCTGGCATACCACGCTGGTTACTTGTGATTGTGCTTTTTGGATTCATTCTTGCATTATTGTGGTTATGCTGTGCTACTGCAGTTACTGCTCCAAATCATTATTTGACATCTGCTGCAAAGGTAATTTGGTGATTTTTTTATTAAGATATTTACTGCATATTAATATACACAGGAATTCTTTCATATAGTTCATAAAAGCTGATTATACATTTCACTGTACTGTTTATCATTTATTTACGAGAAAGTGTGGTAAAAAGATGGAGGGGGAACATTTGCAAGGCTATATATACACAATTTAGTTGTCTGTTCTCATTTAAAATTTGCAGCATATCATCTATTTCAAATGTCTGTTTTTATCTCACAAATCACAACAATACTGTTAATTAAGAAGCTGCACTGGTGAGTTCCATGTTTATCCTGTTTCAGGGCAGAAATTATCTTTCTTCTCCATTTGTAAGTAATGCAGGAGTATGCAAAAGAGAAAAGAACCACCTTGAGAGCACTTACTAAATGGTTCTGTAATGGGCTTCCTATCTTATATATTTTACTCTAATCTTCTAAGTGGTATATATTTTTGGATCTGCTGATGAAAAGCTGCCCTTAAAGCAGAGTTGGGTTTTTCCACAGAAGAAATATGCTTCTTCCAGAGTAGCAGAAGAAATCAATAGTAATGCATCCATGGGGATGCTAAAGACAACTACTTTAATAATAGTAGTTTAACTTAATTAAAAATAAATATTGTATTTCTTTTGAAATAAAATGCAAATTGATAAAATAATTTGCCCCCAAAATCCAATGAAATGTGTAGTAGAGTTCTTATTCTTTTGTTAATCTGGCATTTAATTGATTTTTTCTCTCTCAGTAATGATGGCCATAAGAAAATGATCAGAATTTAAGATTTTATAAATGAGTAAATTTGTTAAAATTCGTATATTTAAATAATGGTTTTTAATAGTATTTCAGTGGTTAAAATATGCTTAAAAAAGAGTGAAAAGAATGTATGCTTCTTTAAATTTCTATAAATCTCAGTTTGATAAAAAAAAAATCAAACACTTTTTAGTGATAAAGTGTGACAAGTGTAAGTAGAAAACTTAATTCTGGCAACCAAGAACTCTCGAGTGTTCCAGAAATTCAGATAAAGAGAAGTTTGTCTAAAAAGAGGAAAGTTCAGTGCAATAGGAATTATTTTAGTTATTTTGCTTCTGATATTGAAAAGAAGAAACTGGATAAACTAAGAGATACGTTCCTTTATTCCTTCAATGTAGCATTTTCGCATGTAAAAAATTAACATTTTAAGACATTCATTTTTGTTCTCTGCTTAGGATATAAGCAATTCCACAAGAAGCACTTAATAATCAATAGTAATGCATCCAAGGTCACACCCTAGATCAAATTCTTAAGAACTGAAGAGTGAAGTGATAAAAAAGGTTTCAAAGGTAAAACAGTTAACTTTATTATTGACAGATGGAAGTTACATGCATAATGAATCATTTATTGTGTCAGCTCACTGTTCAGAAGGAAAATCTAATTTTATAGATGCTGTGCTGTTAGTGACCATACAACTGTTAAATACCTAATTGATTTTAGCAATATATATGTGTGCGTGTGTCTGTGCATACAATAAAAAATATGTAGTTCTGAATTATACTTTAAAGCCCCAATATTCCTCTTTTTAATTTAAGCATCCCCCTTTCTATTCTAAAAATAGTAATAACTTTTTTGAAACTGTATTATATCTGAAAACTTTGTCATTATGCTATCTTATCTGTCTGCATATGACATTATATCACCTTAACCTTCTGCACAGCATTTATTTCGTAGCCAGTCAGATTAATGAAAAATTTTACTGTAAATACCACTGCAATCCAATTTCGCATTTTCTTTTGCTAGCTCAAGGACATTTCTTGCTTGGGTGCTTCTGTTCATTGTTAAAAATGTAATACGTCATAATCAAAATTGTGGAGTGCAGATTGTCCCCATTGTGATATGCCATGCCATAAAATAATCAACACATAATAAAGATATATTTGGATTATCAAGTGATTGTGTAATTCTTCAGAAATTTCTGTCATCAAATTTAACATAATCAATGTTTCAGTGATTTCCAACTTAAATCCACTCACAACTGCAGAATAATTGGTGTCTTTTGTAGTCAGGCACTCATCTAATATCAAATTATCTGCAATGAACTACATTATCATCAAAGACACACACATATATGTATACATGTTATTATGTCAAAAACTGGAACATATTTAATTAAATAAATACTATTAATATCATTCAAAACGTTGAAAAATGAATCATTTAAATAAGAAAGAGATAAAATATTTGGAATAACCAAGGTTGGTGAACTATCCAACAGAAAAGCAGAAATTTGAACTAGTTTGATGCAAAAACTTGGAAAATAAGCCTGAACCTGAAGTAAAATTATTCAAAAGCAGAACTACAATAAAAATTAAATAAAAGATGACAAATCTTTGGCTTTTTTCAAGGAGAAATAAAAGAAATATCAACAAGGTCTTATTTTTGAATTATATCTGGATAATTTTGAAAGAAAATTATCAAGTGTAATTCTTTTTTAAAGGAAAGTAATAAATGTGAATAAACTTATACAAAATATATCAAAATTAAAAAAAAATGAATTAAAAAAATTTCATCAAAATATTATCTGCTTCAGCATAACTCAAAAGAAAAAATATACTTTTAATGTAACAAAGAAAATTATAATTAAAAAGTTTTAAAAAGACAGTAACTGAATCAAGGTGAAAAAAATTAAAAAGAAAAGAAAAAAAATTAATAGTAGCCATTCAGAACACCAGTGAGGTAGAATTCTTCAAATTACTAAGGGAAAGATAATTAGGAAAAAAAGAAAGGCAAAATTGCCAAAGCATTGAAAATGTGTAAAAATGCGAAAATTGTATTAAATAAAAACAGATCAAGAATTTTTTTTAAAAGTTGCCAAAAGAGAAAGGAGAGTGATGAAAATTAAAAATAAAAGCTAAATGGCAGTTTATATGTCCAAAAAAATTGATTTCAAATTTAAGATTTAAAAATAGACTGAAAATCTAAAAGTAAGCATATACCAGCAAAAACATTAAGTGGTAAAACCAAAGTAAAAATAACATTAATTTAAATATGTAATGATATTGTGTAACTATATTGCATTTATTATCCATGCATAATCAGGATTTGTACGATCTTTTAAGTCATTAAATTTGACCTAAACTGCAGATGATCCTTAATTTTGGTCATTTGTCATTTCTGTGCTTTTTCTATGACTCTGAATATAAATCAGTATTTTAGATGAATATGGAATTTAAACTGCATGGTCATGACAGAGCCATTGCATATTGGCAGTATAAACAATTAAGAAAAACAGCCATTCTAGAGTGGTAGTTTCACTAATTTGTTGTTCAACCAAACTTTCTAAACAGGTGTTTACCCATTTTGAAATTCATGGTTGACCTGTTTGGTTGCATAGGTAGGTTTGTTACCAACAAACTTGTTTTGAAGGTTGTTGATTTTTGGGGTGTGTGTGTGGAGGGGGGAGAATAGTATCAGCTGTTATTGTGAGAACAATTTTGGACTGTGATGAAAATGTAACCTTCAAGGTCGAACTGCAATTTTCATCAAAGCCTTACTTAACTGTGAAAAAATTCTTCAACAGTATGAACAAAAGGGCAAATTCAAATATGAGAAAGGTCACATATTTGCACTGTATGAATTTTCAGTTTTTCATCAAAAATGTGCTAAGTTGGTAATTCATCACCTCATATGTATTTAATTTGTATATTCCTGGCAGAAATTAGGATTATAAATTAATTTGTCCCTATTTATTACATGAAAATAAAGTTTTCTATTTCTAGAACATGTGTTCTTTTGTGTGTGTGTATTACTAAATTTGATGACTGATCAAGATTTCAGTGATTTTAAGATCAGTTTGTCTGCATAATTTTTGGTTTTGAAAATTTTATGATTTTTATAATAAATATAACAACATCATTAAAATATTATTAATATACTAAAATTGTATTTTTAAGGAAATTGAAAATTTTTATCTTCTGGCTTATTTAAAGTGTTTTTATCTTTTAATTTGGTGACTGAGTGCCTTGATTATGAAAAATAAACAAGATAATAAATGTTATGAAGCAGTTTCTGAATCATTTTTAGAAAAGCAAAAAACTACTGTATTTGTTTTAAAATTAATTTCATTTATCTAAATTTACTTTTTTTATGATTAAGAGTACCCCCTCCTGTATTTTTCAAAATATTCAGATATGTGTCAGTTTTTTGCATGAAATTCACTTACTGCCTTTTTTTAGCACCGGAGATGGTATTAGTTTCAATCCTAACTTTTTTTGGCCACATCAATCTTCAAATAAAAGGATGTTGCTTCCAAAAGGAAATGTATAGCAACACTCCACCAGGATTTGTATTAGAAGGAGTGTTATTTGTATTAGAAGCAGACTGTTAAACTGTGAGCTAAGCGAGAGCATGAAATGTAATAAATGCTCTAGTGTGACATTAAGTTCTTAATCCTTGCAGGTTTTTTTTTTTTTTTTAACTCTCCAAATGTTTTACAGAGTTGGCAGGTATGACATTAGGTTGGCTATTGAAATAATTTTTCTCATGGGTTGCATACGTTGGAAATCTCCAGCAAGATCTGAAAGCGAGAGACAAAGATAACTGTGGTAGCTAATAATGTAATGTGGTAACTGTGGAGCTAATAATGTAATGTGGTAACTGTGGAGCTAATAATGTAATGTGGTAACTGTGATAGCTAATAATGTAATGTGGTAACTGTGATAGCTAATAATAGCTAAAAGTCCAGAAAAAGGCCTGTGATAAAACGAAAAATGTGTTAACACAGAATAGACATGTTTTACAGGGAGATTATGGTGATTTTCTGTTATTGTTTAGAGAATTTTTTGGGGAAACAACTGAAATTAAAGTTATATGAATTTTCTACATTTGATCCCAAAACACTGTTGACATTTTTCTCTTCTTTTCATTGTGCAGAAGTAAGGAAAATTACAAAAGTGATTCCAATCTTGTCATATGGAGAAGCATTTGTAGAAAGGAACTTCTTTGCTAATAAAGATGTTGAAAAGTGATAATTTAACAGATTTGCATTGTATATTTATTTATGTAATTAAATGAAAATTATATACTTAACACCATATATCAATTTATAAAATTTTCTGCAGTTATTTTCAGTATTGATTCGTCTACACAATCTAGGTGCATTAAGTTTTTTAATACAGCAAAGAGCTTTATCTAAATCTGAAATTCAAAGATTAAGAGAAAAAATGATTGAGGAAGAAATTGATTATGTAAAGCAAAAGAAAACTGGCTTTCAGTGGGATGTTAAAGATATTAAAAAGAAGGAAATGGACTTAAATTAGTTAAAATATTCAGGGAAATTTAGAATTAAAAAGACGTAAAAATGTTATAATGTTGCAGGTATTTTGTTGCTTTTACTGTATAATTGCTTGAGCATCTTTTTAAAACCTTCACAATAAAATATGTATGTAATTTTGTGTTACCTTAAAATAAAAAATTTCCTTAGATTTTGATTTTATTTGTTAAAAAAAATTAACAAGTAACATTTTTAATAGTGCTACATAAGTCTTTAAATTATGTGTGACTGTTGTAAGTGTAAAATATAAATGTTTCAGGAACTTATATTTCCGATTTAATGTTAGTTACTTGATAACTTTTAAAGAGTTGATTCTCAGATTTGTTTGATAATTATGCTAAATGTTAGATTATGTTTAATAATAATGCATCCTACATTTGCTTTTATTTAATTTTGAAACTGGTATTAAAAAAGTTAAGTTGGTTCCATGGATAATTGCTTTAATTTTTTAATCCATATTTGGTTATTGGTCCTTAATTTTTTTTATTTATGATCTTTTTACAGAAATATTGAATCATGATAATTCATAATTACCTGTTTGCTAATATCTTACAGACCAAGTATTCATTGGAATGCTTAATAGCCAATTACTGCTTCCTGAAACTAGCATTTAATATTGTATGAGTCTACATGTATAGAAATTATTAGATAAATCATAAAGTATAGATGTAATTTTATACTTTATTTCAGAAAAAGAATGTTGGGTATGTTTTGCTGTGTGAACCAAATCATGATTTAAAACCATCTCCACCACTTGTCAACTGTGATGAAGAAGCACCTCCACTTCCACCTAAAGTAACTCTTATTTAAATTATGTAAAAGTTTTTCCACATAAAGTAACTCTATTTAAATTATGTAAAAATTTTATGTTTAATGGAAAAAAAAAGAAGAAGAAATGCATTTAATACTTTTCTTATTTCTAATATATTTTTTAAAATCTGTTGTTGAATGTATATGATACAATTGAGCTTTCAATATTTTATGCTTATGTTAATATTGGGTTATTAAATTATTAGAGATTACAAAAGGTGTGGTGTTATTTTTTAAATATTTTATGAGTAATACATTGACATTCCGACACTGTTTGGTGTTAAAGCTCTGTAATGGTTGTGGCTATTTTTGTTTCTCAGAAGTTTTTTTATTATTATTAAAATAATGCTAATAGTCTTTTAACAAAAAAACTCTTTACAATGATACACTTTAATTTACCCATTTCTGCATATTAAAGTGGTTGGAGCTTTTCTAAATTATCCTTTAGATATACTTTGACATCTGAAACAGCTACAACCTGGTCTTTGTATTATTTTTATTTCAAGAGGCACTGGATCTGGAAATTTAATGCTGTATCATTACCTCTGCTATCTTGACAGCCTTTTGATCACAGATAGGATACAATTCAGGCCACTTTGTAAAGTAATCACTCTCGACAAGAATGTAATTTTTGCCATTATCAGTTCATGGCAAAGGTACCAGGATGTTGTGTTCAAAAGGTGCTTCCACATTATAATGCAGCTTTCCTCGGCTGCATTTCTTTGGTCCTTTCCAGCCCATACAGCCATCATAAGATAGGCCACACTTTTGCACATTAGCTCATGCATTATACTAGTAAAAGTGGTCTTGAACTCTCTGCAAAGTCTTCATTGTTCTGAAGCGTTCTCCTGTTGGACTTTAAGTACTTCTTTAAGGATGTCAGGATCATGGAAATATGAGTTGCCATCGGAATGCCAATTCAAACTTTGGTACAAGACACCATTTTAAATATGGAATGAGTCCCAGTGAGCACAATAGCATTTTGTCATAGGATTATAGAACAAATTGTCCAAGTAGGTTTCTTACTTGAAAACTCCATTAGGTCAGTTATGGATTTAATGTTGTCTCTCAACTGGTCTTTCCTGATTTTGTCACTCTGTGGATCTTTGTCAAACAGTTTTAATTTGTAACTTGATATATGATCAGATTAACCAGCTCATATTTTGCTTCGAGCCCTCCAACTTTCTGGGCATGGTCTTCTAAGCAGAGTGCTGGGTTTCCATGTGATGATCATTTCAATGACAGATAGTGATGTCATATTCCTGGAGTCTCTGGGCCATCTGACTATTTGACCTTCAGCATTCTTGAAATTTAAGAGCCAGGTTAATGATGCATGATCTGTGTGGACCAGGAATTTTCTGCCATAAAGGTAATGGTGGAAATGTTCTATGTCTTTAACTATGGCTAGCAATTCTTTTCTGGTGACACAGTAATTCCTATTTGGTTGAGACTTATTTGGTTATCCAGTATGCTACGACATGTTTCTTGACCATTTATTTCTTGGGACAAAGCAGCACTAACACCCTCATTGCTCGCATCCATGTCAAGAAAATGTTTTTGAAAACATCCATGGTTTGTTAAGTTGACACTATGTCAGAATTGTAGCACATGTGAAAGCCTCCTTCAGTTTGTTAAGTGCATTCTCACATTCTTTTGCCCACAAGGACTTTTGCTTGCTCTCTGTCAGTTTGCGACAGTGATTCCTTTGCAAATCTATAGTAGATGCAAAGCCCCAGGAAATTCACAGACCCTTCCATCTTTTCTTGTAATATAGCAAAAGCTGAGTTGCTCCTCCATTGCTCTTATCACAGGCATTCAATCCCATTTCTGACATGAAAATTTATTACATGTGTATTTAATTGAAATTAAAAAGTTGACGTGAAAATTTATTACATGCATATGTGGGCTCATAATTATTGAACTGATGACAGCTTGATGAAATTTAATTTCTCAAAGAAACATTTTGTATTTCTGGAACTTTTCTCAAAAGTACTCATACAGCTCTTCTCCGTATGGCAGAGCACAATCAGTAATTACCGTTTCAAATGTTAAACATAAAACAATATAAAAAGCCCCAGTGCATAAGTTTGCATAATGATATCTCAATTTAGGCCAGTTACAGTTGCATAGGGATTGAATCGGTTACAGTTACGCAAAGATTTTTCATCAAATTGGCTACAAAAATTAATCACCAAAACCATCACCAGTTTCGCATTATCTCGCCTTTGCCATGTAACATTTTTTTTTTTTTTTACCAATGATTCGCATCTTGAGGCCACTTATGTTACCTTATACAAGACATACTACAATTTACATATAATATCACTGAAATTATTTACGTATATACACAATTTGTAACAATATTTTTAATAAACACTTGCACCATAATTGTATGAAGGAAGTTTCATACATATTTTGCTATAGAATAATCATTTGTTTGCCACATAACAATGAATTAATCTACTTGATATTGTTTCTAAAAAAATCCTCTAGTAATGATTAACTTTAGCAATACTAAATTTTAATTTATGTAAGCAATTACCAGATTTAATACTACAGATATTTTTTCTAACTCTAACTTTCAAATAAAAGTTTTTTGCTGGAAAATTTCAATAGAAACATGTTCCCAAATAATTTTTTCACTGAAAATTCAAAATTGATATTTTAAACACATTTTGGAATTTGTAAAGTGATTAGACACCTTAAACAAAAGTATACATTAAGACATATTTAAATAACATGATACATGTTTAAAATAATTTTTGAGTCTGCCATTTCCTGCAGCTCTTATTTGCAAATACCGGGTGGCCATAACTAAACTGACAGTGCTCACAGTGTTCTGTAGCGTGATCTGTTTGCGAGAATGATGTCACATTTTGTAGGAAGACTAAACAAGACGGGAGACGAAGAATTCCGCGAAAAAACAAATTAGTTCCAAATGTCACCGCTAGGGGAATATTTGGCACTGTGTAATAGAAAATAGAGTGTTAACAAATGCAAATCAATACGGAAATTACCTTTTATTTTGCATTCAAATGAGGTTCAGTGTGGCTGCCGTTGTTGTGGACCACATATTGCATTCTGTGCACAGTATGCACAACAGCAGAAAGTAACATGTCTGCAGGAATCTCCCATACAGTCCGTGATATGTTATCCTTCAACATAGCCAGGTCCTGAACCACTCCTTACTTAAGGTAACCCCATAGCCAGAAGTCGCATGGGGTAAGATCAGGCGATCGAGGTGGCCATGCAGTTAGAAAGTAGCGGCTAATGACTCTTTCTGTTGTGAATTTCTGTCGTAGCATCTCTTGCACCCGTACAGCAACGTGTGGAGGGGCTCCATCTTGCATGAAAATCATTTCCCCCAGGCATTGTCTTTGCTGAAGTGCCGGAATGACAAAGCTGTTCAACGTGTGACGATATTTCTCTCCGGTAACAGAACAGGTTTCCGGTCCTGTCGGGGTAATATTCTCATAGAAGAATGGACCTATGATAAATTCCGCTGTGAACCCACTACAAACAGTTACCTTTGGCAAATTTAAGGGCATTGCTGTGACTGCATGTGGTGATTTGTCATCCCAAATTCGGCAGTTCTGAGTATTCACAGTTCCATTCAGGTAAAAATGGGCCTCGTCTCCCCATAAGATTTTCCATGGCCAAGCAGCATCCACCTCCATTCTGGCAAGAAAGGCGAGTGCAAAAATCAATCGCTTATCATGGTCGGGGTACAGTAACTCCTGTACACGGCTAACCTTGTACGTATAGCTTTACGCTTTTTTAAAAGTGTTGCCATATTGCACTTGAACTAAATCAGAAAATGTGCATAATAAAAGGTAATTTTATTCTGTATTAATTTGCATTTGTTAACATTCTATTTTCCATTACACAGCGCCAAATATTCCCATAGCGGTAACTTTTGGAACTAATTTGTTTTTTTGCGGAATCCTTCGTCCCCCTGTCTTGTTTAATCTGCCTACAAAATGTGGCGTCATTCTCGCAAATAGATCGCGCTACAGAACACTATGAGCACTGTCAGTTTAATTATGGCCACCCGGTATATTGAAACATCATGTATGAAGTGCATACATAAAAGTAATAACATGAACAAACATTTCACTATTTTTGCATACAATATAGATATACTTATTTTTATTGTGAAATATACATTTGCATACATGGAAAGACTTTTTTTTTGAAAAAACAGCTGATTAAATATTAAATGACTAATTTGTGGACTTTCTGATCAAATGTTATTCTTCTCCACCATTTTAATTCAAAAGGATTTACTTTTACAACACCTATTAAGAGTTAACATTGCTTATTAAATTAGTTCTATATGAGCAAAATACATGTTTACATGCAGAATAAATTAGTTCCATGTGAGCAAAATACATGTTTATATGCAGATATACGACTCTTTTTGCCAAGTTGCCTCCACATGAGTATCACAGAAGTTGTCAGTGTTTGAGTTAAAAGTTGCTATTAATTTAAAAGGAATTCAAAAATAATTTAGTGTGAACAACTGCATATTTAGCTTATATTCTTACAGTACTTATGTTTTTCAGGAAGCTGTTTCTGTGTTAGTTCTAGCAAGCAGTTGTACAACTTTAATAGCTATACAATTTTTTGTTTACATAAAGAATTTAACTGAGAGTAACAGGAAAGCTTGGATAAACTAAATGAAAGAACAGAATTCAGATTTAATTCATTTAATCAGTTATGTTCAAAATCCAATTTAAAAACCAATTCAATTACTTGAATATGAAATTCTTACGGATAAAAAATGAAAATATTTTATTTTTGTCTTATGCAGAAAATTTTCTATGAGATCAGATGAACTACAACTGAAGGACTCTATTAACACTTAAACAATGAGTTCATGTTTATGCATGTTTTTATTAAGTGTTTTTTGCTTGAAAAGTCAGACATAAAAGGTAACTTTGCAGTTATTCAAGCCTAGATCTTATTGGTTTTGCCCATATTCTATATTATGAGGGTGACTCCAAAATTTTTGAGATACACATAGATTTTTAAAGTTATACTTAAGAACTTTTAGGAGTGTTCAAAGTAGTCTCCTCCAGTAT
>KK113091.1:126334-194651 GCA_000611955.2 Stegodyphus mimosarum | reverse complement strand
ATATATATATATAATATCAATATATATATATATATATATATATAAATGTACATTTAATATTCTGCATCAGATTTCATTAACATTTATAGCATTAATTAATAAAAAATATGAGGGCATATTTATTTGTCTGCTAACTGTACTTCATCCGGATTAAAAATGGTACCTAATGATAAATACCAATACACAATCTGGACATTATGATAATTTTCAATTAGTATCATTTTAAAGTTAAAAAAATATATATCCTTTTTTTAAGTTGAACTTATAAAGATATTTAAAAATTTTTTATTTTGAATGACCACTCATTCTCCAACTGCCAAAGTAATGAATATCTGATTTTTCATTTTCAGTATTTACATAGAAACTATTATATTGAATGCATTTTTTTAACATTCAACTCATGTAAATGATTTCTAGACAACTACTAAAAACACAAATGATTTTTAAAGAAGGTGCTACATATAAAGTCGATAAATATGCATATATTAAAAGCCTAAAGATTTGCTAGCTGATGTAAGCCAAGTCCCAAATATACAATTTATCTTTGTGCAGACTGGTTGGCTAGTTCTAGGCTTTATCAAAAGAATCTGGCCAAAGTTAAAAACTATACTTCACTTTTGATGACTTTTCATAAAACTGACAAATTGAAAATGTACAAAGCAATTAAAAAACATCTGGCAGAAATGTAAAAGGGACCAAAATAAGATTTTGTATTGCAAAGTGCATGCACAAACAGCACATTAAAGTGACTAATGAGTGATTTGTAAAAGTGCTCTGCTGGCATAAATCGTTATTGCCTATGATAATTTTAGATGGCATGCGTCATTGCACGAATGCAGAATCTCATTGAAATTATCTATGGAACTATGGCTAAAATGGAACAGTTATTCAAAGAATGAATTTAGTACCTCCTTTGATCAGCTGATCCATTTCTGTCCACAGCTTCATCAATAAAATGAAGTCTGCAAGCTTTGCATTTGTGTAGCAATACAAACCATCTGAAATTCACATGGCGAATGACATTTTATGACAGCAGAAAGCTTTTATCTTATCACTCAATAGTGCTATGTACCAACTTAATGCAACATATTTGCATACACATTCCAATACAAAATCTACTTATTTTGGTTTCTTTTACTTATACAGTAGACCCAAAAACGCAGTAGATATGTTCTATGTTGTACTTACATTATACAAATACATGAGCTGTTCACAGCCCAAAGCAATTAACTTACTTGTTATATTTAAAATAACTTTCTTTAATAATCAGGCTTAAGACACTACTTAACAGCAACTTTTATGGCTGTTGAATAATTTTTTTTTTTTTTTAGTCCAAAGGGAACCGAACCCGAAGGACTATTACTTTCGTTTTGGGATTTTGCGTCGATTCACTCCGAATACCCGTTTCACTTTTCAAATTGTTGCCACTAAATGTTATCGCTCTGCATTAAATTTTAAAAAATGAAAAATCTGCATAAATGTATGCATGTTTCTCGCATTGTGATAAAACCTAGAGCCATCGAATTTTGAATGACGTAATCCTACTGCGAATACAGGCATCTGGAAGCCCAAGCCCTAATTTTGAATTTGAAATTTGCTTTATTATCGATTTTATGTTTTGTAACATTTCAACGAATTTCTGATTAACAAACTAAATGATTTCAAAGCGAGCAATGGCAACACTGTACGGAAAAAAAACATTTTTATCTCCAGCGCACGAGACTTATGGAAATTCTAAAGATATGTTCATTTTAAAATGATTTTGCGATATTTTTTTTGAACTGAATTTTAGGGTTTGAGTACGTAGTACATGATATTTAATAAAAAAAGGTAGCACATGAAACGTTAAAAAACGTAATTTAAAATCTGAAATCTTTCAGATTTTTTTTTTCATTTATTATTTTCTTTTTTTTTTTTTACAAATGTATAAAAATTTATCAAGACATATTTTCTACCTTTTCTTTTATGGACTTAATCGTTACTTTTCATTTTTTGAGATGTAGGGGCATCCGAGCATTTTCTTCCAATGTAACATGGTTTTGTCAGCATTATATACCCAATCTGCAGTGTAATTTCAGTCTTCTACAGTTTTGCAAAACTTCTAACAGAATACATAGGCTGCTTCTCTGCCAGCGCTTTCTATCACAATTTTGACATCGCACACACACACACAAAAAAAAGCATTCCTAAATCTATTACTGTTCGATAAAAGATACGGATTCAAGTCTTTTACATGCTGGTAAATCTTTGTTGCCTTTTATTTTATCACACTGCCATTCGAAGGAAAATTCCTCGAAGAGCAATCTTCTATCCATAACAACAAACACTTTTCCTTTTTAGGCATTAAAGTGTCTTTTATAGGAGCAGTTTTATTCAAGCTTACTAAAGATCCAGAAGAAATTCTAGTTCTTATTTTATTTTCATTTCTTTCTTCTTCTTCTTTTTTTTTTTTGTTTTGTTCAAACTGTTGCCTCATTTAATTTTAATCATTATTTAATTTAATCACTATTACTCTCTCACCAGATTTTAACCATTCCAAAATTTTAATTCTGTCTTCAGGGAATATATATTTTCTGCTCTTCTTAAAGTTTTTCTCCATGGCAGAGGTTGTCAGATTGAAAAGTCTTTATTTTTCAGTAAGTCTTTGCTCCTCTCTCTCAAGTCAATATCTTGTGTTTTTTTTCATATTGTATCTAAAAATAAAATTTTCACTCTGTCTTCGTGAACCCATCTCCAAGGTATGGTGCTCCTTGAGTAACTCTGAATTGCCATTTCAATAACTAGCCAAAAGTTATCTTAATTATTGGAGCTAAAATGTAATAAAATCGCAAAATCTGTCTCATTCTTTTGCCATGTTATACAAACATGTTCACAATTTTTTCGACGAGCTACATGAATCTGTCTTATAGGGGGTCATTTACATTTCTTAAATATATTTTTGAATCACCTTGTATTTAATGTTATCACTATTAAAGGTTGTATTCTATCATAGCATATATTTAGAATTTTCTGTGAAAATTTCCATGGAGTTCAGTAAAATAATATAAAAATCATATAATATTAATAAATAAATGATGATCTAAATTGTGATTTTTTTTTTACTTACTTGTGACTTAAAAAAATGCATATATATATCTATTAGTTAATGATATAATTACTATATTATGCAAATTTAGTTTATATATATTTTGCTGAAAAACATCCAAAAGAATATTTCAATACACCATTCTGTCTCTTGTGTTCTCAATAAATACAGGTTTTCCCATATCATTAGCGGATATGCAACATCAGACCTTCACATTTTGACTGCCAAGCTTTACCATATTCTATTTGTGTAATTCTCTTTTTTTGCTAAATTTTTCCCTTCCTCTTCGTCCACCTCTTTTCTAAATTCTTGCCTTTAGAGTAAATTTGTTTCATCTAAAATCTTTTTAATCAAAATGTACTTTGTTGTTTCAAACATTCTTTGTGTAAGCAATTTTTTTTAATAAATTTTTCAGATATATACCTTTTTTAGCTATTCTTAATTCATAACTAGCATGGCAATGAATTCTGTTGATAGTTTGAAAATGAACTTCCTCGTGTAATTTTTCTTTTAGCTTTGTTACAATTTCATTTGAAATGAGTTTTTTTTTAATAATTTCTTTGATGAATTAATTGTACTTTTCTCTACAGGCTATTTAGATAGATAACTAACTTTTGGTTTATTTTGAAGCTATGGATCAATGATGCTTAATTCCCTTATTTTCATGAAAACTTCTTTAGAAAAAATATCATCAAAGTATGGCTATATTAAAAATTCAAGACTACATTTAGATGGTGTGATTTAATCAAAATGGTACATTTAGATGGTGTGCAAAATCAAAGGTTGTCCCCAAAAGACAAATAACTGATTTTAGCTGAAATTTCTAAAGCCTTTACTTCAAACCTACAAGTACTTCATACCATATTAGTAAACCGTCACAACTTAACCCCTAAAGGCAAAATACAGTGGCTAACAATGAGAAAGATATGTGAACGAAGTTTTGAGAAAACTGGAATTACTCGTACTATGCAAGGTTCTCATTAATATTTAATCTATGTCATTAGACAGGATGAAAATCCCCATATTTTTGCACCTCAATTTTCAGTTAGTAAAATATCACAAAGAAGGGAGGATATAGTTGGAAACATATGTCTATATTAAATAAATTCTTATTTACTCTTTTTGTTTTTTTAATATAAGTCATTCAAATTACCCAAATGCCTTAATTTTTTTTCGTATTATTATGTGAATTTCTGTGCCATCCATTACAATAATAACTTATTGTTATTAGAAATCAAAGTTTAACACTATTCCACTAAGGATAAAAATAACTTAAAATTCCATGTCCTCCTTTTTGTTGATCATGTGAAATGACACACCAAAGTTCATTTGCACAAAGCATTATTGAAACAAACTTTGTGTACTCAAAATCATATATTTTCTAATTTTTAAATACTCAAATGTTAAATATTTTCATTCTGTTATTATTTAACCCTTTCGTGGGCCATTTATTTCTCTTTTGAATTTCTCCCGGTTTTTTATGCTTTATTATCAATTAAACAATAGCATTTAAGGAAATATATTTTATTTTGCCAAATTTTTCACTTATATATAAATTCTAGCTCCCATGATATCGTTACATACAGCAACAACTTTAGGGCAAGGTACTTCTGTTTTAGTACCATCCTTTTTTGTCTGATTTACAGATGTAATAATTGCTGGATTATGTGCAGTAGTCAACAAAGTAACAGTTTCACTGTTAGGCCTATTATTTACTATTCAAGTTAGATAACTACTGGCACAAAATTAGCAGAAATGTAAGAAATAAGTAAATACAGTTACAATAAAAACAATATTTTCTTTATATCTCTTATAAACATACTATTGTTGAACTAAATATTCTATTTTTTCCAACATACATATTGCATGTGGCTTTTATACATGATGCAATAGCATTTTCACTTTTCACCCATTATTTATTATTCAGTATTAGATAGTTACTGCAGAAATATACAAAATAAGAAAATATTATTGCAATAAAAATGGTGTTTTGCTTTTATTTGAATAGCAATGCAAATGTCAAGAATCGTATAGCAATGCAAATGTCAAATCAAAGCAGGTGTCTCAGTGGAACAGATCTCGCACAATGTGTTCGAACTTTCAAAACAAATGCGCTAATTCTGTTTCAATCGATTGAACATGGATTGCAGCACAATACTGAAGTGGGAATTAGTGTTTCCAATGTTATAATAGCAAAGCCAATATATTATAGTAGGTTTTGCGCTTCCCACAGGTGTATTTCCCAGGATCATGTAGGTGGGAAGTAATCTTCCCAAGGCCCATGAAAGGGTTTTAAAGAACATCATTGTATTATTTAAAAAATTCAATGGACTACCAATGTTTTTTCATATACAATTTCAGCAAAGAAAATTACGACTTAACTGTATGCTAATACTTTTTTTTATCTACCACCATCTAATAGCATTATCATTTGAAATAGTGCAAACAGTAATCTTAATGCTGTGGAAAATTGTGTTACTACATACAAACTGGCATTTCAACAGATATGGCAGATACCTAACAAAGAATATTTGTGTGAAGTTATGTAAGTAAGATTGGTAGGCTATTTTTCATGATCTGGACATAGCTCTTTAGCTTCAATTTCTTGATTTTGTATTTAGACATCTTCCAACACTTATGATAATAGTATGGTTTTTATACTATCTAATGATCTGGAGAATACTCTCGTTTTTCAAGACAGCACACTTATTCCCTAAAAAAAGTCTAATCTTTATGGTTTGTAAACATGACAGTGGAAGAAGTTAACTGGCTAATGTTAAAAGTAACTTTAGCTTCAGCTTTAAAATAAACTGCCATACCAGATATGAAAAGATCATTTTTCTTTCTGCAGCTATTCACTGATTACACGAAGAAAAAGAAAAACCAAATTCTCACAATAGTCTGCTAAATTTTTGGAAAAGGAAAACATTTCTATTAATAGTAAAAAAAAAATGTATTACTCCTATTGGTAACACCATGGTCATCTTAGCAAACATCAACATATTGAGAATCTAGTGAATTCTAGTTGAACAGTGTATTTTTTAAAAATATACATGCAATGCAGTTATTTGCTCTCTCAATTTCATGTAAGGTTAGTTAATTTAAGATTGAAAAAAATATATTAAAATTTTTAAAACATTTTATAAATTTCCATTCACTCACTTCCGAAAACTCATCACTTGTTTTCTTTAAAAGAATTATCAAAAGAATGTGTTCAATAAAAATGAACACAGTAAGTCGACTAATCTTCCATTGAAAAATACAGAAAATAATCATGTATTGATAAGGAGAGGGAGGAGAATTAACTAAAATCCCTCACTTTGTTGTTTTTCCCTATCAACGAACAAGAAATGGCAAAAGCTTACAGTTATGCAGGTACCACTACATTTTCAGAAATTCTGTTAAGTTTAACTTAAGATCTGTACTGCACTTCGTACTAAAGTAAAATAACACAGAATTTTTACATTTTTGTAGAAGTTATGCAGTGAACATAATAGATTATATTATGAATGTGAACTAGATTATACATTCTTCAAAGCGTATACATTTTGAATACACTTTGAACAGTGTTTTATTATCATGCGTTGAAAATATGATAATAAGATGAAAGTCTGTGGGTTGAAAAGACCATCATGTAGGTAGGATATGTCAGTCATGCTTTATGATGACATTAACTCTTATTACGTCAATTGTAAGAATACACAGTAAAATCAAAATTGTGAAAGTGCAATAATGTCATTATTTTATACACACAGTATAAACTGCAGTTTATCTCTCAAAACATTTAAGTAAAGAATTTGTGTTTCTCAAAATATGGTTACTTTCATAATGTGAAAGATATTTCATTAAGATTACAGTGATAAAGTTGCCTAATATACAGAGACACAAATAAAAATTTACACATGAAAGTACTTCTGAAAATATATTATAGTGGTAAAATAACCACAATGAGTGTAACAATACTCAATTTACAGTAGAAATATTTGTCCTTCTATTAGTAGCTAATTTATTTCAGCTTCTGTGGATGAAAAAATGTATGAAAAAAAATTAGTTATTAATTAAAATTAGATCTCTTAAGATTTCTTAGCGAGATTAAAATTTAATTTGTCACTTGGTGTAAAAACATGAAAGAGGAAACTATTACTTTAAAGATACAAGCTTTGCAATTCCTTATAAATGCATGTAAGGAACTGATATTACATATAATTAAAATCCACAGAAAAACACAACAGGAAATAGCAATTTAAAAATTCATAGACTTAGAAATTATCTAATAGTATATATATATATATTGAGTGGTATCTTTTCAAAATCGAATAATATGCAAACTCAAGTTAAATTTTATACAATACCCATTTATTTAAAATTTTATTACATGAAATTTAATTTAAATTTTACAATATTTTAGTTGGAGAATTAAGTTGATAAATACTGTTATTGTGGTACTAAGCTGCTAATATTTCTAGTATGAAAATACTTTCTTAATGCATATCAAGTAACAGATGATTTATAGAAATTCGGCGTACCATTATTTTTTCCCACATTAAATTCTATCATATGTCAAAATAGTTTTCCTTAAACTGGATAAAATGAAATGCTATTAATTTTTAAGCTATGTTTTATTATATTATTTATACCAGAAAACCATCAGGAAGGGGAGGGAACTGGAATATTTTTCCTTTCTGTTTACTCAAAATTTTATACAGAAACATAATTATCCTTATTTTTATGCAATTTCATTTAAGCATGAATTTATGTTACTAAATGGAATAGAATTTTAATGATATCCATTCAGCATTTGTTAAAATGTACAACATTTTTTATAAAGTATTGCCAATGAGCTATGATCATAAAAAGAGATGATTGAATATTTCCATGCAAATTTGCTTTGTTTATAAAAATACCTAACATATCCAAAAGCAGTAATGCTCTACTGAATTATATACAATAAATATATATTAAAAATTAAATTGAAAAATACAAATTTAAGATAATTTATAAATAAAACTTAGGAAAGTTTTACAATAATTATATTATTTTGTTGTAAAAGTATTAAAAACAACTAAATATAAAATATTTGATCAAATATCCCTTAAAAAATTCATGGAAAAGTTCTGTCATATGCATGAAACTTACAGTACTTGAATCTAGCCATTAAAAGGTACAGTACAACGCCAATTATCCAAACTCCAACTATCTCAATCACTTTCAGAATTTAAGAAAAAAATTAAGACACAAACGTACTGCGATATCAACTGAAAAAGAGAAGGAAAAGGAGAAAGAAACCCGAGAAAAGGAAAGGGAAGAGATACGAGAAGAAGAGGATGACATGTCACTTGAAGAATTAAGAAAAATTCTTTTGAAAATTCCTGGATGTTCAGAAGTTAGTGCTGATTACACAGCAGAATAGATGATATGTGATTTGTCAGACCCCGCATTCTAATTGAGCATCAGCCTGAGTGTGACCACATGCAACTTCTCATTGTTGAGCAGATGCATGACTTGGCTGCCCAAAAATGGATGAAGACAGTCAAACAGTTTACTTTGACTGAAATGTTCAGCAAGCAATGACTTTCAGCTCTTGTAAGTACTTTACAGTAAGCTATATAAAAGTATTGCCTTTTCATTTTAATTAAAACCTCTTTTTTTTAAAAAAAATAAGTTTTTTTTCTTCCATTTTCAACATGCAATACTTACAGTAATTAATTAAAGTGTACGTTGACCCTTTCTTCGGAAAAAATCAAATTATCCGAATGGGGTCCGGTCCCAATTGATTCAGATAATTGGAGTTCTATTGTAAATGCATTTTCTCACGGCCAGGTTAAACCTTTAGAAGCTCTAAGCATTTTAAAAGATTTTGTTGCTCCTACAAACATTTACTTTTAAGGATAATGTCTGTTTTACCACATTCCTTCTCTCTCAGTCTCAGTTTAGTTGCACCATTCATTCCATTGTAAAATTGGCAATGAGATATTGTTTCGCTGACCCCTTTGAGTCCCTTTTTGAGATACTAAGCACATATTTATGGTGCCCCTTTTGCTTGAGTCCCTATGCATCTATCTGTAGTGCCCCCTTTCCTTGAGTCCCTAAATACCTTTTTTATGATACCATGATGACCTAAGCATGTGCTTACTTTGCTTAGTGATTAATCCAGTCCTGCATTTTCTCTATAGAAGAAGTGTACAAAGTAATACTGGGGTGACTTAATTCATGTTTAATGCAGCCAAAAATAATGCATTTTTCAATCATTCAGGCCAATGTCGCATTCTGAGCAAAGAAGTTAGGGTTTCTTTGATCAAAAAGAGATCTCTGTCATACTATAACCATCTTATCTACCAAATTGCTCATTCTCTGATCCCACTATTCTCTTTTACGAATATTGTTTAAATGGTTCAATGTATTCAAACAATTGAAGCCATTAAAATGATGAAATGGAAAGTATGCAATGGATAGCACAAGCAGCATTACTTCACTTCTTCCAGGAATATAAGGAGCATTAGAACAAATGTATGTATTCTGACAGATGCTTCTTTGAAAGCGATTGAATAGTAATTTTTTATATTGAAGTGTATCATATGCATATTTTTCATGAATTTTTTAAGCATATGCAGAAATATATCTGTATATTTAATATGAGGAAATAAGATACGTAAATGCATTAAAAATGCTAGTGTTAAATATATTCTAGTTATTATTATTAACAGTTAAAGAAATATTAGAGCAAAACAAAGAAAAAATTTGAAATTAAAAACATTTCCCCTCTCTAACGTCAAATCTTTCGAATATCTTAACTGTCTTTAGTCAATATTTTATTTTTTGAATTTATATAAATATTTTAAATTTAAAATTCATTAAAGTTCCAGCAAATTCGCACATACAAAAAATGAAAATTACACACAAGCTAATATTTTAAAGGATATAATTAAAGATTTTAGATGATAATTAAGTTGTATGGCTAAATATAAAACATAGTATACTTTATTTATTATTCATCAGTACTCTATATACTTAAAGCTGATCATTTAAGATCACAGATATTGGTTTTTTACAAAAACACATCTATAAAATTTTTTGATTTAGAAGCACAAAACACCTAATATGCCAAGTTTTAATATGCCACGTGTAGCACTTCAGTATATGTAAATCAGAAATGAAAAGTCTGAAGAAAGAGAATCTTGAATCTTTTCACAGAAAATGATGCATCCAAAATTTTTATTTAATATCAATTTAAATACCTGCCTGACAGACACAGCATAGTTTCTTTTTCAACCTTTGTTAAATTTCTGGACACTATAAAATGCCTGCTTCTTTAATTTTTAGTTTAGTTGCATTTTTGTTGTTGTTGTTGTGTAATTGCTTTGTTCTACAACCAAGTCCGATACAATCTCTTATTCAAAAAATATTACACACTTACTTTCATTTTTAGAAATTGCATATTAGCTTTTTTCTCAAAGATGAAAAATGCAGCTCTTTCCTGAGACATTGGATATTCTGAACATTCGAGAAACAACTTTATATTGCATAAATTATTCTTGTGAGATACTTGTTCACAGAAATGTGAATAATTTAATGATAAAAAGTAGTATAATTAAATATGCTACTACTTTTGTCAATATCTTATACATAGTATAAATAATTATTTAAAATCTTTTCTTTAAATACTATATTTTTATCATTAAACTTCTGCATTTAAATAATTTAATAATAAACTAATTTAATACAGTTTTTTTAAAAAAACTTCAAACACTATTTTTTATAGAGAGGTTAGTAATAAGAATTCATTTCAAGTGTGAATAATTAACAACAACTTTGATGATTCTTCTATTTTGTTTCATAAATGACTGAGAAAAGAAGTCTCACTTCAACACTAGGTAAATGCTACTTGCTACAAAGACAAAAACAAAGACTAGTGTTTCCTACAAACACTAGGTAAATGCTACTGCACACAAACATAAATCTGAACGAAATAACCAAATCAAATAGAAACAGAAACACATTAATGCAAAACTTACATTTAGGCAAAACAGCACCTTATTTTGACTTGAAGGTTTAAATATAATATTGAACACATACATAAAAATTAATACATAATACCAAATATAATACTGAGCACATATATTAAAATACATAATACCAAATATAACACCGAGCACATATATAGAAATAATACATAATATCAAATATAGCACCGAGCACATATATAAAAATAATACATAATATCAAATATAACACCAAGCACATATATAACAATAATACATAATATCAACTATAATACTGAACACATATATAAAAAATCTGATGTGTACATGTCATGACTTCCTTGTACGGAATATTAAATTATATGCATTTTTTCTAGCATTTCATTTAAACTTATTGGATTTAATTAAATCTACTTTGACGATAACGCATAAACCACAATAGAATAAATGTACTCTTTAAAATTCACTATTTTTGTTTACCATAGTGACACTCTGCCGCTAACAGCATTATATCTCATTCATTTTATAACTCAGAATGAACAAAAATTATATCATCTGAAGAATTATCTAATCGTTGCCACATGTTCTATTCAAATAACTATAATAAATCTAAAATAATGTATAAAAGAAATTAAACAAAAAAAAAACTTTTTTCAGAGACGATTCATTATTTCTCATTCAATTAATATTCAGTTCTCACTTTGCGACAAGGCAAAAATACATAAAAACTCAAAATATCTATATTAAAAAATATAAAAGTAAATCTTAAAGGCTTATTTCCTTGAATAAATTTCAGAATGGACTAAGCGTGCTTTAATTTGCAAGGCGTTACCTTTGTTGTTGCGAAGCTTAGTTTCCCTAGTTTGGAAACAAATCCACTATTCTGCTAAGTTTGAAATGTAAATAAATATAGCTGCTATGGTAAAAACAATTAGGCTTAGCCACACTTAAACAACTTTTAAATTGTTGATAATTCTACAAATATTACATGCAGATTTACTAAAAGCATAAAATCCTTAACCGGAAGATGAGAACAACATAAATCAATTATTTTCAAAGCAAAAAACGTGCAATTTACCAACACATAAGAATAAAAAAAACTGAGCTCACTGAGCTGAGTAACAGAGTGGGAGTATATACATATATATCTATATACTTTTGGTGTGGCCGATTGCAACCTAAAAGGGAGGTGCACATCTACATGTTATAGCAGTCCTATAAACAAAATTTCAAAGTTCTGAGGCTATTCATTTTTAAGCTATGTGAGATACATACATATTGTATGTACATACACACACCATGAAAAAATCTCTTCTGAATGCATTTTAAATCAGCTTTATAATTCGTATGGGGATTCATTTGGAGTCCTTTACTCTGTCTTTATGTACAGATGTTGCACAAAAACATCATTAAGTTGCATTCAATAGCAGTCAAAATGGATATGTTCGTTGAAATATGGCACCCAGAATTTTTTGTGATTACAATACTTACTTTACTTCGTACAAGGAAGTAAAAATAATACATAATATCAAATATAATACTGTGTAATATAAATACTGAGTAGACACTCTTTATCAAACACAAATCACAGTTACTGGCAAATTAATTACACATAATGTATAATTTCTTAAAGTTAGCTTATATAAAACTTAGTGGCATCACTTCAAAAATACATGAAAGTAACCATGCAAAGAATAGTTTTGAATATTATTTTACTGATAAACTAAATTCTGTTAGAGCAAAAACAAACTATTAGACGTTTAATCCAAATCAACATAATATTTTATAAAGAAGAGATCACAAAGGTTCAGTGGTTTTCTTAACTATTTGCCTACAAATGAGCAATTACCCATTTTACATGGAATAGGCAACTATGAATAAAAGTACTTCTTCATGAAAATCTGAAATGGTGCCTTTCTATAGCAAAAGCAGTCTCACAAACAAATATTTTACATGAAATAGCATGCTTTTAAAATGATTATCTATAAAGTTGTTAATGCACTTTCATTGGAACTTGGTTGATGAATTTCACTATACAGAATATAATGCTGTATGAAAAATATAATATCAAAAATGATGGAGATTAATCCTAATCCAAACTTTGTAAAATTACCAAATACTACAAACCACTCATCTATAAAAAAAGAAAAATGGAAGCAAGATTGAAAATATGTTATTACAAAAATTCCACTATTAAAAAAAAAGTACTAGACTGTTTCTAAAAAAATAAAAATTTGTCAAAATAAAGTATATATATATATATATATATGTGTGTGTGTGTGTGTGTAATAAATTAAAAAAACTCAAAATATATGTTTAATGTATATGTCATAACACATTTCTTGCTCAATCAATAAATTATAAAAATTTGCGCATAATGAACAGTTTGAGAAATTATTTCCTCTTTCAACTTTCTTGAAGAGTATTCTTATAATGTAAAAATAAAAAAGAGCCAGTGATCTCAATTTCTACACAACATGTAAAATAATCATGTCAATATATTAAAAAAAATGGTGAATTTCGCAACTGCCCTTTTTTTTACTTTTTAAATTCAGTGTTATTGCTTATTATTCTAAATGAGAATTTTCAGAAATTTACAAATGCATTACGTATGTGCTATGTATGCTCAGTAAAACAGCAGTTTCCATTATTGCAATACATATGCATGAGTAGCAATATTCTCTAGCCAATGAGTTAAACTGACTTTAATTGCCATACATGGCCTGCATTTACAGGAGACTGGACAGAGTTCAACAGTATTTAACTTTGCAAGAAAACCTGTATAACTGCAGTGGTTGTGACATCATAAAAACACTATGTGTTTAAGAATAAATTTTCATTACTATATTTCAATGAAAATTATTTATTCCTTTTAAGACATCATCTTCTAAAACACATTTTTTTTTACTGTTGCCATTCTAGTCTGCATAAAGTTGTAGAAACAAAAAGATTATATATTGTTTGTTGAGGTTACACTACTCCCTTTCTAAGCAATATAGTTGCAATACAAGGAGACAAATATTTGAATATCACTTGAATACTTACATTGCAATAAGGTTCATCAATATTTGTCACAAAATATTTTCAATCATTAAATCAAAAGTTAATATACAACATTTAATGTTCACGTAATCTTGATAATGTGCTGGCAAAGTAATTATTCTCCCACTATGTGTTGTTTTAAATTTTGAATCCTCTGCCTTTCTATTTTCATGTTTGTTTAATAGGTATTTTGTTTCTCTTTATTTGTTAGGTTTTGAGATTCATCTTCACTTGAAGCTAACAAATGGGCTTGTCTTAATTGATCGACGGAAACACTGATGTCCTTAATTCTCACTGTATAATACTTGCCATTTCTAGCAATCACAAGAAAAGGTCCTTCATAAGATGATTTTAATGTTATCTTAACACAATCCTTTCTGACAAATGCATGTGAACATGAATCTAAATCGTTACGGAAAAATAATTTCAGTTTTCTTTTACATTGGCTTTTAATTTTTTCATTTGTTTTTGCAATTCACTACTGAAGGTATCTGGTTTTAATTTGGTTTTTGGTTCTTGAAAGAATTCTTCTGGTAGTTTCAGTGATTTATCACAAACCATTTCAGCAATGGAGCAGTTGGTATCATCGTGTAGAGATGTGTGTAGTTTACCAAGGAGTATAATTAGTACAGTTTCAGTCCATTTGATTGAATTATGAGCTTTAATGGCTGCTTTTAATGTTCTGTGTTGTCCTTCTATTTTCCCATTGCATTGTGGATGATATGAAGTTGTTGTTTGTATTTTAATTCCACAAATAATATCTAAACTTCTGAAAAACACTGATCTGAACTGATTTTCCCTGTCTGTGATCATGCTGTATGGTACACCAAAGCAATAAATCCAATTTGCATAAAATGCTTTTGTGATTGTTTCTGTGGCAATATTTTCTATCAGTACAATTTCCACAAGCAAAATGATTGACGTATGTTCAGCAATATTGGTTCCCATTTGATGGAGGGTAGGGTTCAATTATATTGATATGGACAATGCTAAATCTTTCATCAGGTTCTTCAAATGAGTTGAATTTGGAATGTGTATGCTAAATAATTTTATTTTTCTGGCAACAAATGCAAGTTTTAGCCCATTCTCTAACACTTTTTTTTTAACATTCTTTTACATGAACCTTGATGTTAACTTATTTCACTGATATTTTGATGCCAGGGTGGTTCAAGTCATATATATATTGTGGAAAACATTTATTCGAAATGATTATGGTATGAATGGTCGAATAGTTGGAGTTGAGACATCACACCAGATTATTTTTCCAGAGGGTAGTGGGTACTGTTTAAAATTTTGCTACTATTTTAGTAATTTTTTTAGTTCTTCATGATTGATTTCTTCATACACAATTCTGTCATAATCGATGTCCGAAATGGATTCAATTCTAGACATCGAATCTGCAACATTATTACCTTTCCCAGTTATGCATTTTATATTTGTTGAAAACTGAGAAATGTACAGGAACTGTTTTATTTATCTTGGTGATTCTTTATCATTTTTCTGTTTAAATGCAAATATAAGTGGCTTATGATCTGTGAATATCTTAATTTCTCATCCTCCTAGCATATGTTTAAATTGTTTGATGGAAAGATACATACTTAAAAGTTCCCAATTATATGTGCTATAAGCTTTCCGAGTGTCACTTAACTTTTTGGAATATAATGCCTCTGGTTTGCAATCTCCATCTTCATATTGCTGTAGAACAGATCCAATTGTGATATTAAAGGCATCTGTACATAAAGCTACTGTTAGATCTGGATTATAAATAAAGCAGCATTTGCTAAATCCTCTTCGTATTTTTCAAAGGACTTCTTTGCTTTTCCCATCCATGAAATTTCCCTTTGATCTTTTCTTTTTGTTGAACCTTTTAAATATTCATTTAAGGGAGGTTGGGTATTAGTTGCATCTTTTATATATTTTCTATAAAAGTTAATCATTCCAAAAATTTACAAAGTTTGTGAATATTGTTATGGCTTGTACTTTTTCTGGAAGAAGTTTTGAGCCATTTGGTGTTATCAAATATCCTAAAAATTCTAATTTGCTCATTTTCATGATTGATTTAGATTGGATGATGCATAAACCATACTGTTGACTTCTACTAAATACTTCCGCAAGATGTTTCTGACGCTATTGGGGTGTTATCTAAACACTGAAGAGTAAAGTCTAGTCCACAGAAAACTGCATTAATGAATCTTTGAAAAGTGGAGAGGGTATTTCTTAAGCCAAAACTCATTACATTAAATTAAAAAAGTCTAAATGCTATTTTTATCACTGTATTTTGTTTATCTTCTTCTGCTATTGGAATCTGGTAACAGGCTTTAAGTAAATCAAGTTTACAAAATAGCTTCTTGCCTTTTAACTCTTTCAGGGGCAGGAAAGGGCAATTAACGTTTTTAGCAAAACTTGTTTTATTTACTACATCAGGTGTACAAATATATATTTGCGACAATTACACATATTTTGTCCAAGATGTGTGAAAAAATGACCACTTCCGGTGGTTAGTTTCAGTGACCTCCCCACAGAACACATTCCTACAAATCAGTCTCTATAGTACTCATGGAAACAGTTTTTCAAGAATACAACTTTGTATGTGCTGCATTCCCACACTGTTCTTACAGGCTTTTTCTTGGTGCTGCACAGTGCACATCATCCTATGTTGTCTTCGATGGATGATGCTTATTTTCTTATAAGACGAATTGCTGCATCAACTACTGGCTTATGTTTCTTGATTGCCACCTAGTGAGCTACAAGGAAACTTCAGAAACAGTCTCCTGAAAACCACTCATACGAGTGAGACGTTCAGTAGAAAAGGTGGTTACTGTAGGTAACCACTGCCCTTCAAAGAATTAAAATGTGATGGGAAGTCTTCAATTCTGGGTAAAGGATAGTGATCTGGTAGTGCGATAGCATTTAACTGGTAATAGTCTCCACATGGTCTCAGAGTGCCATCTGCTTTTATAACTAAATGAAGTGGGCCTGTCCTTGGTAATTTTGAAGATCTGATAATGTCATTTTCAAACATAAAGCTGAATTCTTGTTTGGCTATTTCTAATCTTTTAGGAGCTGGCTGTCTTGCTTTTGCATAAACTGGTTTGCCATTAGTAGTTATGTTATGCTCAATAGTGTTTTGTTTTAGAAATTGGTAAATTGGGTCTTGTTATTCCAGAAATTGTGTCAAAATATTATACCATTTATTATTTTTTTAAGGTGCTTATATTTGATTCATTGGTTGCACCCAAAATACCTTTAGTGACTTTGGCTACGATAAATTGCTATTGCAAATTACGACAAAGTCTAAAATCAAGAGTTAAAAATTTTGTCTCTGAAAAACAGGATTTCAGTACCATTTGTAGCATAAAGCTTAAAGTCACTACTTATTTTGTCATTACACGTGGTTGTAATTAGACTCACATCTGCACTACTGTCAACCAAGAATTTTATCCCCCCCTTTTTTTGTCAATAACAAAAAGTCTATAATTGAATTCATGGCAATTTTTTAAATCTTCAGCAGCAGAACCATCCGCTAACTCTGATTCTGCTGTGCAGGTAAGTTTTTCCTGGTTTTCCCAGTTATATGTGGCTTACATTTTCCCAGAAAACATCTTGATCTGAAAGTAAAGTGGTAATAGCATAGTTTACTGTCCGGGTTGTAACGAATCCGACTTCTGCCTCTAGACACTGATTTGCTACTTCTTCTGTACTACAACTTCTTTCATTTATTTGGCTGGTGATGGAAGTTAAGCTCCTCAATCCATTGTTCCAACGAAGATTCCTTTCCAGCAATCATGAATTAGTAATCTGCGACATGCTCAAATTCTTAACTTCAATTGAATAAGCCTCATATACTTCAGTTTGTGAATGTATGTCAAAAATCTTCTCAGCCATGATCGCCAACTTATCAATACCTTCATCTCTAAACAGCAATATATGTTAAATATTGTGTGGCAATTTTTCAATCCATAGTGTTTTTAATAAATATAACACTATGTCAGAAATATCACTGGTTGCCAAAGATTTCATTTTTTGTAATAGATAGCTTGTCACCCATTTCAATGCCTGTAAAAAGGCACTTGATTCATTTGTTTTCACTTTCTTGGACTACATTTAATAAAGTCTTTTGTCAGTGTATATTAAGGTTCTATTTGTGAGACAATGTAGTTAAGTTTGGTATCTTCATTAGTTAGATCAGTAATTTTAAATTGTGCTTCTATCTGATAAAACCAACTTTCTGGCTTATCTATCCAAAAAGGAGGAATTTTTTTACACTTACCTTCATAGCTTCTGAAGAATTAGCAAATACTGGTTTTCTGTCTTCTCACTATTTGCCATACTATTTACCGTTACTAACTCAGGTCACCAATAAATGTAGCAGTCGCTACATCATAAAAATCTATTTATGTGTCTAAGAATAAATTTTCATTACTATAGTTTAATGAAAATTACTTATTACTTTTACATCAAACTTCGAAAACAACATTATTATTCTAAAATATATTATCATTTCTTTATCAGTGCCATTCCAGTCTACATAAAATTGTAGAAACAAAAAGATTACATAATGTTTGTAAAGGTTACATAGCCATGTAATCTTGACATATTAAAGAAGAAAATCAGCAAAACTTTGAGATGCTGCGTTTAATTAAAAAGGTGCTAAAAAAACTGTTCATCTTGATATAAAGCATGTATTTCATCATGCTGAAGCACTTTTCACATCACTTATAGAATAGCACCAAACATGTTTCTGTTTCTTTGCATAATACTGCAGTAATTTGCTTTTCACAAACAAGTGTCCAGTAAATTAAAGAAATAATTTTTGTAAAATCCATTTTCATCCAGTTAGTTTCACTAAGGTCTACTATCAATTTTTGCAACAGCATCAGCAAGAATTCATTTTTAATCATTGCCTGCTTTCCATGAAAGCAGCTAAGTACATACTTTTGCCTCATTTCATTTTATCAATTTGAAATTAAATAATAATTGGTTGGCTGTGATAAATATTAGGATAAATTAAAAAGTCCTATGTCCAAATTAAAAAGAAATAATTAAAAAAAACTTTTTCATACCTGCCAACTTAAAAAAAAAAAAAAAAAAAATAAAAAAAAAAAAAAAAAACTAAACCAGAAAAAGAGGAAACATTTCTGTATCTAGTGTTCTAGTTTGCCAATCAACAAAATTCAATTTGAATTTCTCATGGCTTAAAAATGCAAACTAAGCTATCTATCAGATTTTTATATAGCATTATTTTAATGCATTTATTTTGATACAAAATCATAAAAATGTGTTGTTCATAAAAATATGAATATTCTGTATAAATCAATATAAAAAATATTAATATATACTTATGTAATAAAGATGCAAAAAGTCTTAAATAAATAAATAATTTAATAAATAAAATAAACAATTTCCTTTTTCATGTAATTATATAAATACTCATAGAAGTAAAAAAAAATCATGTAGGAACATGTGCTTAAAAGCAACTTGATGTTAAATTATATTAAACTAATACAAAACACAAGTAATTAAGCATTTATCAGAATCAAAACCTTTATTAGAAATTATATTTTTTATATTTTGACACGAAGGTCCTGTTTCTGAAAATTCTGTCCATATTTTATTGAAAATTTCAATACTAGTCAAAAAAGACTAAATAAATAGGAGAGAGAAAGTTTTCCAATACCATTTTGATATGCGTGTAATTTTTTTTTATAAATGTAAATTATTATATCAAAGGCATACAATCAAAATCACATATCTACTGTTGCTTTTCTGAGAGCTCTTTTTTTTACTTTTTCTAAATTATATGTTTATTTCTAAAGAGTTAAACCTTAGAAAGAAATGCATGTACAAGATTTGTTCTATAGAAATCAAAACTCAACATATGTTTTCTCAAAACAATTATTTTGCAAACTCAGTTTTGGGATGTTGCCTAATGAATCTTCATTATAATCTAATACTTAGTCACTGTTACTATCAAAATTTTTACATGTTTTGTGGTTAAAAAATTCTTAATTGTTTTCTTAAGAATAATATTTGGCATGAAACCCTATGAAAAAAATGAAGTAGTTCCATTAAAATAACCATAAAGCAGAAATTACTGTAATTGCATACAAAGAGAAAGATGTTAAAGAAAGGTGACAAATGAATTTTAACACTAAAGGAGAAAAAAAACTTACTAAAATTTTCAGCAATGATAAACATTTGTCCAATGCTAAAAAGACCACCAATAAAATCCAATAATACTGTTCCAATACTCCAACCAACAGTAGATTTTCTTTTATAATTATAAACAACCTGAAATATTTAAATGAATTTAGAAAACAAAATATGCCTATACATATGAATCACAGCCCTAACATTTCATATGAAATAAAAAATATAATTTTTTATGAACATAACATTGAAAACATTTCACCTCTTCTTTGGCATAACAGTATGTGACATAAGAGACATTTTTTATGCACCACAATGATGCTACAAATTATCATACATGTTAACAATTGAATATATTGCAAAATGTATTTTAAATTCCATTATTCTGATACATTATTAACAAAATGAAGATTAAAATTAATAAATGCATTTACCACTCGGTATTTCAGGCACTATATTTATAATCAGAAAATTTTATTAACCCACTGCTTATGGCCCACGTGATATGAAATCCATCTTGTAATATGGGTCTCGTGAAAATAGCATGCATAAGTTTATTTCTCTTATTTTCAACATGAACCTCCTTTTTTTTCGTGTAGACTGAAAATACTGTAATATTTATATTTCACATTTTGTTTTGCACTTAGATGGTGCTACAGGTTTATATCATTGTAAGAGAGTACTATTGCTTCTTCACAATCGAACATGACTGACGGTATTGCTTCTTTCATTGGAGAATAATAAGAAAATAGTAAATATGCTTAGTTCTTTTCATGATGCGTCATCTCTATTAGTTTATTCAAGGACGTCAAAAGAAGAACTAAACCCAAAAGTGATTTATGATTATTATTATAGTGATTTATGATTATAATTATATATGATTTATATTATATTATTATTATAGGTGGTGTTGACAGATGCGATCAGGAAATGTCGTACTACCCTAGTACCCGAAAACAACTTCGTAAATATTACAGGAAAATATTTTTCCATACATTGAATCAAGCAAAGTGAAATTCGTATATAATATACAGAAGAATAACAAACACGAAAAAAATCCCTTCTTGATTTCAAGATAGCTGTGATTGAGGAAATCTTTGACAAATACTTTTCTGCTATATGCTTGTCAATACAGTCTGGTGATGATAGTATGAATTTTATTCGCCTTGTAGAGAGGCATTTTGCTAGCCACATACCACCAAATTCTGTAAAAAAGGAACCTAGAAGGCAATGTGCTGTGTGTTGCTCCAAAAAAGACAACAATGAGAAAAAATACATACAGATACTCGCATTTGGTGTGAAGAATGTAAAGTTGGATTATGTTTGCAGCCATGTTTCAAATTTACTACACTAAAAAAAATTGTACAATAATAAGTGAATACAAGTAATACAGATACAAAATAGTTAGCATGCATATTTATCAAAATCAAAAAGATCTTGTGTATTTTTATTTCATATACGCTTTTTAAAAATGAAAAATACTATTCAAATTCCTGCATTATACTAATTTTGTTTATAAAGATGTGAATAGTAATATATGAAGATAGATAAAATAAAAATGCCCTGTATTTCAGGACCAGAATGTATCAAAATTGAGCAGTACACGGAGGGTTTAAGATCCTATGTTGGCAACACTCTCCAAGTCAAGCCGCATGAAAAAATAATTAAAATCTTTTTTTCTCATGTAATCACAATCATGGATGATAAGTGCATGATGAAGAATATATGATCCAAAAAACATTCCAATGGGATATTTCAAATATCAAAGCAACCTTCCCCTCCTCGCCCCCCCAAAAAAGCTCACAACAAAAGTTTAAAAATTAGAGAGGGTTATGCAAATTATGCTTAAGCTATTTTAACAAAATACAGAGAAAAGTTTTTACCTTAAACATATTAACAATTGATAATATGCTACTTCTGATGCTCCTTGGATTCACTAATATTTAAAGAATAGCAAAAGATGTGTGGCTGTATTAGTTAACCAAAGATACTTAATAGGTTTTTATATTTAAATTTAAGGAAGGCATTCAGGAATAAATGAATTCACTATAATGAGAGCTTAAAAAATTTATTGTAAAGTTAATATTTGTAAAACACTGAAAATTTTAAGTTGCTTTATCAAATTTATTATTTTAAAATATTTTTGTTTTTTTTTTCCACTGCACGATTTTGTTATGCATTATATTCATAGAAAATATAAGATGCAAACATGTAAGAGAACAAATAAAATACTGCTAAATAAAAGATAAAAAATATATACATCATATTTGCCACATATCTGAAAAATCAATTCCAGTATACCTACTAATAATGAAACTAATAATGAAATTTGGAAAGGCTAAAAATTTTAAAAACAAGTGAGACAGAAGATAAGTTCAGAAAAATTCTCAAGTCGGCCATCGTTTTCAGTAGATCACAATTCTAATGTAAGCGACTGATACGATAGCAAATTTATACTATTCACATTAGTAAAAACTTTTCTAATCTGATTTAAATGTTTACATTTTAATACAAAAAATTAAACTTTTAATTCAGAAAGTCTTAAGGAAAATATGGTTTGAGAACAAATGTAATTTTGCAGAAATATAGTCATTCAAAATAATAATAACAATTCTGTTACCTCCACTCCTTAAGAAAATTTGTAATCACTAATTCAAGAAAAATAAAACATACCTGTTTTATTATTACTTAGAAAATTGTATTGTAAGGGAAAAAATATTTGAGAAACCTAAAATATCTTTTAATTCAAAAAGTTTTCAGAAATGCATAATGCTTACTAAAGATAGTTCTTTCTGTATGGTGAATTCTTAAGCAAATAAAAAAATAGCTTTTTCAGATTTCAATTAGTTTTTTAATATTTACAAATAATATAAATTCCTGCTTTAATTTAGCATATCTTTTTACTTGGAAAACAGATTTTCCCCATAATTGTAAATATTAATTTGTTTACAACAAAATTATCTAAAGTTTACTTTTTAAAAGTAACCAAATTCTTATTTTCTGCTACTACTTAAAAAAATTATTTTGCATTTCTTTTTAAATATTTTACCATAGGTGATGTGTTCCCATCTTTAATAATTTTATGGAATATATTTTGCAGTTAACTTCTGACTTAAGTTCTGTTGCAACATATTCCCACACCCTTCAGCTCTTTTCCTTTGGTACAATTAAATTATTTTTTTCTTTTCAAATTATCTGAAATCAGGAAAAAAAATATATTCTAAATAAAGAATAAAATAATTGCTAAACAAGAAAAATTTCTCTCTAAAATTTTATACGATATAATTATTTGACTAGTTAAATTTAACTTTTAGTAGCAGTATATTGCTCATGTAATTAGAAACAAAAACAAAATATTACTTAATTATCATTATATATTTTTAGATAAAATCTTTCAGTCATAAAAACATAATTTCATGAGATGCTTTGATGCTTGTGCAAATCATACAGGAGTACTTTCTTATAGCCTGAAGTACTTCCATTTTGGCCTGGTGATAGTTTTTCATAATGTGCAGCTAGGAATGAATTAATATCAAGTAAAGAAGACCAAATTGAGAAAAATTCTCCCCTGCTACCCCAAAAAACATGACATGGGCTCATAAAGTTGAGAGGTGATGCAGCGTACTTATACTAGTTACCCAATGTAACATTTTTATACTGTTTTATTCAAAATGGTTAGTTACAGCAAAGCATTTGAGGGAGATCTGCCTATGCACAATAAGGTATCAGGGACAATCATTCCCTCTCTTTAATCAATCATGAACCAAAATACTTAGAAAATGCAATTTCTGTCACAACATGATATTACAAGGGTAATTTGTAAAGCAACCATTGTATGGTGCTAGCAGAAATGAATAAAGCATCACCTTTGTTACATCATCCAATCAGTGAGTACTATGCCAGCGAGAGCATCGTCTCTTATACAGCAGTACAGAAATAGAAATAAGTAACAAATCTAAAGAGCACAAAAATCTTTTGTTTTGACCATCAGATTGTAAATAAATCAGATTGTAAATAAATAAATAAATAAAAATAAAATAAATGAATAAAAAATTATAACATTGCTAAAAACACTTTCCACCCCACATTATATGTTTATTATGCAAATGAATACAATGGCAGATACACTATCATGTTTATAAGCAATTTTAATATGTCTATTTTCTTTTTCACAGCAAGAAACTGTGAAAGGTAAAATAATAATAATAATGATAATAAAATTAAAAAAAATATTATTTTGTCCAACCTGGTTATCACACACCAAACAAATTAAGACTCTGAATTTCTTTTCCTTTTTTTTTTTACTTTATTTATTTCAACAAAAATTACACTGCTAAAAAATAATTTTTTTTTTCATAAAGTAAAATATAAAATACACTTGTTTTGATAAAATTAAACAACAAATTGTCATCACATATAATCTCCTATTTGAAAATAAAATAAAAGAATTTATTACTTTGGCATTTCAACATTGGACAACTTTTCCCCATCTTTTTTGCCTTCCCTCTGAAGTTGACATAGAAACAGAGTCTGAAACAAACTTACCACTGAGTGGCATGACAAAATCTTCTCATGAAGATCTGTATTTAAATGGTATTTATGAGCAAAATTTACATAATTACTTTTATTATTTTTCACAAACTTCCATTCATTAAGATGATATGTTTTTAAAGAAAGTAAGAATGCAAAAACTGGTTTACTTTTTTTTAAAGATATGCCGATAATTCAGAACTTTTTTGAGGGGAGAAGGGAGCTCAATTAAAATATGAATTACTCATATATGGATTGGGGCCCAGCAGCTAGTCTGGAATACATTGTTGAATGACACACTCATTTGTGCAACATATATACAAAAACTTCTACACCATGTTCAACATGTAAGGATGAAACATCTTGCGTAAATTTTTATGCAGAATGGTAGGCTAGGCATTAACACTGTTGTATTTTCAGTAAAACAAATACCCATCAGCCATCGTGACCTGGCGATTAGCACTAACTACCTTAAAAGAATGACTCAGGGATCAATATAGAAGAGAATCTACATCAAACTATGACTGGGAAAATGTTGAGGCATTTTATGGAAAAAAAACAAATTTCATAGGTAGAAAGTCTTAATATATGACAGTTCTGAATGTTCATGGTACCAATTATGAAAATGTACTTCATCTTCAAAGGGATGTTAACATCAATTCCCATTATTGGTAGCAAATTCATTGCAAATATGAATCACTCCTTTATTGTCACTATTGCAGAGCTGATGGCTGCAGCTGATGATGTATGGGAAAAAATGCAGTAACTCTTACAATTTTCATACAAGGCATCTAATTGATGTAACATGGCATTATGGTGGAACCAGCATAATTTGCTCTTGACTGCTCAACAGCAATCATCAGTATGTTCAATAATTCAGGCAGATTGATTTATGCAAACTAATATATTGAACTCCAAATTTTCCTGTCTAATCAAGGCCTATAATCATTTTCTGGGCAGCTTATGGAGACACCAGACTAAGCGTAATTCCTTAATTCAGAGGTATTCATGAACAGCAGCCACAGCACTGATGAAGTTTCACTCTAAAACTTCAAAGCAAGCAACATCCATCATCAATAATCAGAATGCTTATAATAAGCCATTTTATACTAATAGGTTGTTCTCTATTTGCTTAGGCGAACTGTGTTTTATTCGCATAGAGTGTTCAAAATGATATTTTTTCCCTGAATTCATTTATAATTTTTATAAATGCTAAAATGAATATTTAAAATGATTTTAAAGATTTGTTTCAGTTATTTCATAAGTTTCATTTCCTATATTTTGCCAAAAATGCCCCCCCCCATAAACATATTTTACTCCCTCCTGCCGAATCCCTTTTTATATTCTTTGAATAGCATATACAGTACAAAGTCCGTAATCCGGACCTCAAAGCCACAAACTTTTTTTGCATGCTTTACGCATGCGCATTTCATTTTTTTCCTTCCATAATAAAACATGTGGAGATTTTCAAAAACGACCGAGATTGCAATCTTGTTTTCTTCCCTCCCCCTAAGGTATGCAGTAGCAGGTGCAGTTTCTCCAAATGCATTGTATCAGTTTACTGCAGACAGCTTGTCTTACGAGGTTTCTTATTGTTTGGTTGCTCATGACATTTCGTTGTTGATTCTTTTGTGGTACAGTGTGCTTTTAAGCTTTAAACAGCAATAAAAGTGCAGGAAAGTGTTCAACAGCTAAAAAGGTCCTATAAAAATAACGGAAGTAAACAAAATCTCAGTCGTTATCATAACAAAGCCAGAAAGGTTGAATGTCATTCGAAATCTTCACACCTATTTTCTGCACTAATGGACGAGGAAGAGAGGAAACTGCTGTGAAACTGGAAAAGTATTTCGCGCGATTCGGTATTTTGAGGATACAGAATAGCAAAGAGTCTGGATTTCAAAGAGATAAGCTAAGTGAAAATTATCTTTACTGATTCTAAGGCATTTCAGTTAATGTTGCAGATTGCGCTGTTCTTTAATCTTCTAACTGGATTCGGCTTCTTATTTTTTGCAGACTGTTAGAGCAATTTTATAAAAATTAAGCTTGAACTTTCGATTATATCAAAAAGAGTTTCCAATTCTGGAGCTGCCAAAGGCTCTACAAAGAGAAAACATGTTTCAATATCCATCAAACAATAAAATGGATTTGGTGCAAAAAATGGATAAAGGCATATCAGTCTCAAAATTATGTGAGGAGTATGGCATTCGAAAGTCAACTGTATATGACATAAGCAAAAAGAAAAAGGAACTTTTGGAATTTTTTGTGGATTCTAACACCCCACTGGCAATGAATAACAAAAAAAGGGTTCGTTATGGATAAAAGTGACGATCATGACAAAGTGATGATTGAATGGGTCAGACAGGGTCGCAGCGAGGGCGTGCCATTGACGGGTCCAATGCTAATAGCTCAAACCAAAATATTTCATGAAGAAATGAACTTAAACACTGACTGCACATATTCGACAGGTTGGTTAACCAAATTTAAAAATCGCCATGGTATAAGATAATTAAAACTTTCAGGTAAAAAAGCTTTAGCTGATACTGAAGCTGCTGAAGAATTTGCAGATGAATTCATTGAACTCATTACTAGAGAACAATTATATCCAGAACAAATTTACAACGCTGATGAAACTGGTCTTTTTTGGCAACGAATACCACGAAATACCTTGGCAAACTCTACAGTAAAGGCTCCAACTGGTGTCAAAGATTCCAAAGCGAGACTAACAATTTTAGCATTTGCAAATGCTGCAGGAACGCACAAGTGCAAACTTTTCGTAATCGGAAAACATGCACGACCTCGAGCATTTAAAGGAGTAAAGATTTTCCCTGTTATATGTCATGCAAATAAAAGAGCATGGATGACACAAGTGCTGATGAATGATTGGTTTGAAAATCATTTTATACCGAGGCTCAGCAAGATTTAAATTCGGTTGGTTTACCTGATGACTAAAAAATAGTCCTGACTGTTGACAACTGTTCGGCACATACTTCATTTAAAGTTTTAGTGAAAGATTATGCATCCATAGTATTCTTCCCTCCAAACTGTATGTCTATCATTCAGCCTATGGATATGGGAATAGTGCACGCACTGAAATGCAAATATAAAGTAGCATTTTTAAAATCTATGTTAAATTTCTTGAACAATGACAAGACTATTCAAGAATTTTTTAAATATTTTAGCATAAAATCTGCTGTCTGGAGCATCGCAAGATCATGGGAGGATGTCTCCAGATACGGTAAAAATTGCTTGGCATAATTTATGGCCAGCTACCATATTTCATGGTGAGGACGACGAAGATGATAACTGCGAATTTGAAGGTTTTCGGACATTGCAAACTAAAGGTGAAATTTTCCAATTATTGGATTATGTAAAGAAATGTGGAGAAGCGGTAGTAAATGAAGATGATATAACAGAAGTTTTTCATTGCGATAACAATGCCCCAATCATCAATCAATTAACGGACGACAAAATCTGTAGCATGGTTCTAGATTCAGAAAATACCACTTCCGATAGTGAAAAAAGTGACAGAGAGGTTATTTGAAACGAAAAATTTTCGATTGACAAGTTAGTCAGTATTCTGAACACAGCAATTACAGGACTTGAACAGTGGAACTTCGTAATTGAACAAGAAATTATGTCTGTTTATAGAATTAAAGAGAAAGTGTTAGCACAAAAAACGAAGCAATTTAAACAACTTACATTGAAAGAAATGTTTAATAAAGTAAACAAATAAATATTAAGCTTTTTTTTTTTGTAAAATTTGATACCCTTTAGATCATAATTGCTCTTTATTTCATAAATTACTGTTTCATATTTTTAATTGTATAATTTCTGCATGCCATCTTACCAGATTTAAACTGATGATCTATAATCCAGAAAAACCCCTAATCCAGAATCGCCAAGTCCAGATTACGGACTTTGTTCTGTATATATAAATTTTAGTCTCAATTACTTCTTTGTCTTTTAAATATCATATGTACATAAAATTAAAAATTCTGGTATCTAGCTACTTGCAGATTATAAAATAATTTAACTCTGAAAAGACCAACTTTAATTGGGATCACCTTGTATACTTTTTAATTCATATACTTGCTATTAATTCTGTAATTTTTTATTTAAAAAAAAATCAAAGATATCTTTTACTTTGTTATAAAAGGCATTTTTTAATAGTTGAATCATGTAATCCTTTAAATTTATATTATTTTTTTTACATTGCTTTCAAAAATCACCAAAATTTTATTTCACTAATAAATAAATAAGGTTAGTTTTTGCTTGACCTAAGCAGAACAAGCCATTCAGATAACCAGAATCTTACTGTAATTATTAACCTTTTTTTTATATCATTTTAATTTTAATTTAGTATGTTCTCCAAGAATGAAAACGAAACCAACACACTTATGAAAGATAATTGTTAGGTAGTAGCTAGCTTCCATAAAATATTCATAATCAGCATGTCCATTTACAACATTTTATAAAATATTTTATTAGTTCACACTATTAATTATAGTTCAATCGTTGAAGGTTTAAAAAAGAAGTTTTCAGGGAAAAAGTATAGAAGTTTTTTTTTTTACACCTGTTCTATTTGATTTTGGGGTTCTGAATCCGAATTTCAGGTTTGCACCTAACCATAGGCCAGCTTCAAAACGAAAATTTAAGAAAACCTTGAAATTTTGGAACTTTCTTATTACTCGAAAACTAAGCATTTTTCGAAGATGACCACTCTATACAAAATTAAAGTAGACAAAATTTACTATTAAATGCATATATTAAGTTAATGCTTGGACAATCTATGACATCAGTACAGTCCACTGAAAAAGACTTTTTTGCTGTCTGTGAAAAGCACAAAAAAATCCACATCACTGTAAACATGATTAGCTGAATACAGTTTTAGTATCAATCCTGCAAAACGTTGCAGAGCCACCTACTTATCTTAATAACGGTTTATGCAAAAATTCCCTTCCAACTCCTCCCATCCTCCAAAACTTCTCGTCACCTGTTTTTGCAATCAACCATTCATTTGGCATCTGCCTATGACCCCATGCGATTAAATATTTAAAGTCCTTTACAGCTATTATGTGTGTATAATTTCTTGGGAGTGTAGTATATGTAACAGATCATTAAAAGACGGAACACAGATGGCTGTAGTGAAATCAAAGAGAATGAAATCTTTCACTGGAAGCAAGTAAAAGCAATAGAATGGAAAGGTAGTTTTGATTAAAAGCACAAGTTGAGGTCCATGAAAAATGTTGAAAGCAGTACACTAACGAAAAACCAATTGCTTCTTTTGTTAAGAAGAGGAATACTAATGCACCTGCATTACATTCATGTACTCCTGAATTCAAATTCAAAACCCAGTGCTTTGTGTTTGGTGAGGAAGTGCTATCAGATTACTCTAAGAAATAGATTAAAAAACAACTAGATAAATGCAATCATGTATAGCCCATGAGGAAATTAGGCTTAGCAGAAAACATGTTAAGGCTGGCAAGAAATCAAAATAATGATTATGATTATTCCATTGTACTTTATACAAAGTCAAAGTACAATGCCATTTCTTTTGCATGAAAGCCCTATACTAACTACTCTGCAAAGGAGGAAAACCAGATACTGGCAGACCTAGCGATGATATGGAGACAGCAATCCAATCAATTTTCATATTTCTTGAAGAGAGTGTAGAGGAATGTCAATTTATAATTGACAAACTGATGAATGAGATTGAATGTGACTTTTCTCCTCTCTCAAAAACAATAAAAGCAAGCATCTTAGAGAAATATTGTGACAATGTACAGGCAACAGCTATTATGCCTTATATTGTGTGTTTCAAGGCTACAGTTCACAAGGTTATTACTGGTTTATGATATCACGAGAAGTTGCGAAAGGACAAAGAAAAGCTAAGAACTGTTAACACAGCAGCTGCTATTATCATTGAGGATGCACAATCTCAATGACATGGTTTACTCCAGCAAACAGATTTTTGGAAGTCATTGAGGATCTTATTCTACAATCTCTTCAAGATTTTATAGACACTATAATAATGAGCAAGAAGAAAGGAAATATTGACAAATGTAGAAAGAAATCATCTGCAGTCATCAACTGCTTGCTTATAGCTTTGAGGTCAAATTTAACTCCTCTGCACATGGGGACTGCATCATTTTTGTACAGTATGGATCGTGCAGGTTACTTGATGTGCTGAGTTCATCATATATGGAAGCAACATGTTTTGAAATGTTCTCTATCATCCAATCACCTTTGACTTTTAATCAACAAGCACTTAAATGGTGTATGATAATACAGACTTCAGTGTGTGAACTATGCCTGCAGAACACATTTCATCCAATTCCATCAACACAAGATCTATAAGACAAGGCAACCTAAAACATAATGTACCAACCCTCAGGATGACCAGCCTAGTCCATCTGGAGGAAAACGAGGAAGCAATCCTGAACCTATTAACTTCATGCACTAATTCATTTCTACCATTTCTATCTTTTACATCTCCTTTTCATAAGATTCCACTGCTCAGACTGACTTTAAGTAATAATCATCTAAAACTCTTTCTTTTCAAGATGAAGATAATCCCAGAAATCGGTATGGCATAATATCTTATATCAAACAAAAACCTTCAGTTACTTTGTTCTAAGATTTTTTCCTTTGTAAATAAAATTTCGTTTCAAACATATTTTCTTTCATCAGTACTTCTCTATTTACTCTACATAACAACTGTAGCCTGTAGCATAGTACAAACATACAAGCCAACAAATGCCCACTGACATGGTATCTCACTGATGGTCAACAATTTAGAGTACAAAATTAGTCTACTGTACGATTATTTCTCTCAAAACATTCAAGTTTCACTTACCATTTGCAAGCGCAGCAAGGAGAGTAGTAGCCCAATTTCTCACCAACTAATGGGTCCACTAATCACATACCTCATTGGCATTTGTTAATTCTGTTAATATGACCTAGGCATAACAGGCATTCATGAAATAATTAGCTTCATGCATATGACATTGATATTAGAGTACCACCGCACAGATAGAAAAGCATTTTTTGTGTTTTTCATGGACAGCCAAAAATAGGCTTTTTTTAGTGGCATTGCAGATTATCTGAACTTAATATATGCATTTTGTAGAAATTAAAGTAAAAGTTTGTCCACTTTAATTTTGTATAAAATGATAATCTTTGAAAAAATGCTTAGTTTACGAGTTATAAAGCAACAAATAAAAAAGTGCCTAAATTTTGAGTCCCCCCCCCTGGCTGTGAAGCTGGCAAACCTAAATTTTGAATTCAGCACAACATGAAACATATACAGATGGTGAGAAAAAAATTCCATACTTTTTTTCTCAACAAACCCTTTGTTGACTGGATTATTAATTAAACCTATTATAATGATGACTTTAATTATACACAAATGTTGCTACGGAACAAAATATATATTACCTGAGGTATATACTTTGTTAAAGTAACACCAAGTTTAACATAAGAAAAGAAATAAAGGAACGTAAGCCATGGTGTGTGCTTGTTAACTTCCAAAGCCGTAAGTAATAAGAATACAGCAGCAGTGGACCAAACAAGAGCAAGCACAGCAACAGTTGTTTTTGATATGAGTTGATTCCCTCTCTGAAATAATAAATATATGTTAATCACAAGTTATTGCACACAAATAAATATATACCTATGCAATAAATAAAAACATCTGGTACTTCGGATTAAAATATTTTGCATTTGTATCAACAATTGGGAAACATGCCTCTTTCTATGTTCGTAATTAAATCTGAATTTGTTACATAAAATAATTTTATAACTTTTACTCAAATGTTTGATTTTATGGTAATTGATGTGTAAGATATGAAAAATATACGAATAAATTACTTTTGATACAGCACTTAAGAAAGAGCACTTTATTAATCTTGGGATGGAATACAATTATGAAGAACTCTCTCATGTAAACTGGCTTATATCTGTCACATATGAAGAGAAACTTAATTCACCTTATTCAACCAACCTATTCCATCAAGATATGAAACCAGGATTTGCACCTCCCTGAACAAATCTTTTTTCTTTCCTCAAACATTTACCAAGAAAAGCTGACAAAGAGTTTTTTTTTTTTTTTTTTGTGCGTGTGTGTGCGAGCGAATATTATTATATGCGCGAATCTTATTGAATAAGCTTTTTTCTATTGCAAAAACTTAGAAACACTTGGGACGAACAATTTTAATCTTTTCCACATCTCATTAATTATAATTCTAATAACCAACAGCCACCAGGCAATCCTAGATTGGATACTTTCTATTTATGCTCACCATAAAGGATAAAATCTGTAGCTGATAATTAGTTCCTATTTTAGAAGCTTCCTGCAGACAGCATTGCCTCTTTGTCTTATCAGTTGACAAATGTAATTATTTCCTCAGTACCCTTGGGAGTGAACAGGAGTTTCATTTTGAAAAACTAGTCATGATGAAGTTTAAAAATCTCAGATCTCACTCTTAGGCTAATGGGAAGGAGAAAGGAAATTATTGTATCTCACCTTTAATTTCAGCCATTATGGTATTTTGACTGTAGAGTTTGGCAATACTTAGCGTTAAAAGTTACAGAAACTAATGATATAGAACACTATAATTCTTTGAATCTTTAGAAATACACTTGAACAAGGAGCTCAAAAATTTTCAGCAGCCAAAGAGAATATAAAAAAAGGTACACTTATGCCAAAGTCACTGATCAATCCATCACTTATACTCCCCACATGTGTATTTAGCTACTCTGTTCTGCTTTTCATTCTTCAGTCAATAAATCTAAAATCAACTTTATGAAATGACTCGGTTTAGTATGATTATTAATTTTTAGCATTATAAATGATATGATGGCTGTAAGAAAAATTCTTTGGGGATAAATGTTCTATTTTATTACTATCTGCAACTACTTTGTTTATTATTTATTGGCCAGACACTTGAAAATTATTATTTGTAATTAGGGCTGATGTAAAGAATCAGATAAGTCCTAATCAAATGTCAATTACTCATAAGATGTTTATCAAAAGACATTTGATTTTAATCAAATTGACTGTTTGACAGGGCCCACTTAAAACAGTCCATCTCTGTTTTGCTGTTACAGGAAAGGACAATCATAAAAAGTTTGGGGTCCCTAAGACATAAGGCCTTAGGCTTTTGCCTTATGTCCCTAAGCAGTAATTATGCCCTTTTGTTCGATTTAATATTAATTTGGTTTGATTTAGTTTATTATAGCAAAGCACATTAGGGCTATCTGCCTAAGGGGGAGACATCTTCTAGGAGGACATCCTAAGTTAAACTGGCTCACATACATGTTACACATGGAGAAAACCATACGAACTCCCACACAACCAACCCGTTTGCCTGGATTTGAACCCAGGTCGGAATTACAAGTGTTCAGCGATTTTACCACTTGGCCCCTGGTAAGCTCAATCTAATATTAAACAGTTTAAAAATACATGCACACTTCTTAAACATTGCGATTTCAAATACCGTAATTTCTGGAAGAAACACAACGGTGTTTACGTGTTTAAAACTTAAATTTTCAGTGGGTGCGATGTTTCTACCCATGCGGCACTTAGGTGCACTAAAAAAAATAATTCCTATGATATCATTGTGCATAGTTTGAATGACCTTGTTACTGTACATAGTTTGGATGACCTTGTCATTGTACATAGATTGGTGCTGTTCTCACACAAAAGATCACTCAGTTGCTTTCTGAGAACTTTATTTTGTTTACATTCTTTCCCTTGAATGGACCTACGAGCCTTATTCACCTTAAATGGGATCTCAGAACAATAACATTCTTCCCTCTTTCAAATCAGCATTCTCATCAGTTTGAATAGTCTCTCTTCTCTGCCATTTGATGAATGTTCCAAGACCCATCCTCTTCCCACCCTGTATTTCTCCTTCAGCATGAATCGATTTTTCTTGGCATTCTGCCAGATACAGATCCCATCAGTTTGGGTAGAAGTATTTGTTGGATAGTTTTTAAGTAAGAGGGGAGCAGAAAATTTTTGAAAATGGCACCTAAACGGCACAGAACCTATTCTGCTGGTTTTAAGCTTAATGTAATTTCACATGCTGAACAAATTGGAAATAGAACAGCAGGTCGAGAGTTTGAAGTGGACGAGAGATGCATTCGACGTTGGAGAACTGAAAAAGAATGACTTAAAAATATGCCACAACAGAAAAGAGCCAAAAGAAGTGATACTGTAAGGTGGCCAAATCTAGAGGACGACCTTGCAAACTGGATAACGGAGCAACGAGAAAAGGGAATGACAATTTTGACTGTAAAAATTTGCTTACAAGCAAAATTTATGGCAAAACAAATGAACATAAATGATTTCAAAGGAGGGCCTTGCCGGTGTAGGAGATTTATAAAAAGAAAAAATATTTCTGTGCACAGTAGAACAACAGTCAGGCGACAACTACCAATGGACTGGCAGGATAAAAAGGCATCTTTTCTAAAATATGCGACAGATATAAGTGACAAAAAAAAAATGGAAAAAAAAAAAAAAAAAAAAACTTCTTCCATCAGAGATAATAAATATGGATGAAACGCCAATAGCTTTCGAATCTCCTGCAAACAGAACTGTTGCCCTTCCAGCTACCAGCTGGCCATGCTTCCCAATTATACCATGAAGGGTATAATTGGTAAGGAGGGAGAAGATATCCTATACTGTTTGAAAACATTACTATAACAAAACTAAAATATAGAAGTTTAGAAGTATTTATTTTACCTCATAAATAAAGCACTGGCCTATAGTTACAGCTGTAGCAAATACAGCATGGACTGCAAACACAACATCATTCACTTCTACAGGAATAATACCAGTAGGATGAATACTGTGGTATTCTAACTGCAAAGAAAAGAAAGAAACAATTATTAGTGGCAATATATTTAAAACAATAAAATGCCAAAATCAAGAGGAACTTACTTGAACTTCTCGAACATATCGTAAGCCCAAGTTAAATACAGAATAAGCAATGAACCCAGTCAAATTCAATCCCAAAAAATCAAAATTCAAGCCTACAACACTGAAAATAAAAAAGTAATTTAAGAACCCATTATTACATATGGCCAAAAATTAAACACAGCATAGAAAATTCCTAAAAAAAATAAACTTCCACCTCAAATTTTAAAAATTTGTGCAAAAATGAGATTCATCTGAAAGAAAATAGCTAAAACTGGTTTAGTTTGTGAAAGGAACACAGAATACACATCAAATTAATGTTGCCATTAATACAAAATAACTTTTAAATTAAGCAAAAACACAAGCAATGAAACATGTTAAGCCTTTAAATAGAATACTAACAATACTACTTCACAAAATTTTGTGCTTTAAAATCATTATATAAAAGATATTACATTGCTATGGAGAATGAACATATAATTGCACTAAAATCATCTATCTATGTGCAAAATTCATAACAGTATTATTATTTCCAATTTAATGAATTTGTGTATCTGAAGGTAAATTATACTAATTAACTTCTAATAATTAAACAATATTAAAAGAAAAAATTTTACGAAAACCTTAAAAAAAATATTAAAAATAAAATACAGTACGGAGAAATTTTCAAAGAGGAGTGCGATTATAATCTTTCCCTCAATACCAATAGCATAAAATTTGTTCTGCATGTTATATTTACAGATTTCACACAATATAAAATTCTGATCAAAATAGAAAGCAGCTTAATACAAAAGATAATGCAGCATAATGATTTAATTATTATCTTTTGTTTATAATTTTCTTGGCTAATAGATTGCAATATGTTTAAATGTAACTGCACAAATTATATTCAAGCAATATTTAAAAAAAAAAAAAAAAACTCATTATCTAAAGAAAATCTAGAAACTGATATGTATATGCCCCTTTCAGACAGATGATGAATGCAGTTCCTTCAAAATATTGATAATTTGCTGAGATAATAAATGACAAACAGGACCAAAAGGCTGTATTTTTTTTTTAAATAAAAATATCCAGATATTTTAATTTGGGCATTACTATTCAACTAGGAGAAATACCATTTACATATTTTTGTATTATACACCAATTCATTCTTCATGTCATCTGGGATCTACCAGTGGCCAAATGATCAAAAACCACAAAATACTGGTAGTTTATTACGAGTTCTGTTATCTACACGTAAACCTGTTAAAGTGCGAGAATTTCCCGATTTCTCTTACACATAGTGAACCTAAGAGTTAGGTTTCTGTTCTCCAAAGACATCTCTCCTGAGAAGTAGGTAGCTCTAGAATATTGCTATAATTAAATGATCCAATCTAATTCTTAATTTCTTTCACACAATAACTTGTAAAATGTTTATTTCATTAAAGGATAAAAATTTGCTCCTTCTTTTAACACTCTGATACAAATGCAATTTCTTTAATTCTTAGAATGAAAATGATTTCTTCAATATATTCTTGAACTGATATAAATAGCTACTTACTGCTGTGTAAGGAAACATGGAGGGAAATCAATATTTGAGCCAATTTTTCATTTCTGAGAATATAATAAATCTTTCACACATATCATCTGTGTAAAATATACAGAAATTCATTTTTTATCAGCTTGCATCAATTCAGTTACTTTTTACCTTCAAAATAAAATTATGCTATATTTATAAGTTATCATGCTGCAGCTAAAACATAGAAATAAAAGGCCCATTTTGCTTCAAAAACATAAATCTTTAACTTCTAAACAAAAAGAAATTTATTCTTAGCAGTGCATATTTGTATATTGCAATTATCACATACAAATACGATATCAAAAGTTTTACTTACATTTTACTATATTTTACAAACAGAATAATAAAATTCTCCTCTGAATCTGTATTTATTTAGATAGATGAATGAGAATTTCATTCTAGAAACAAAGGCCCACCAGCAGTTGAGCGGTAAAGTCGCTGAAATTGATAGTTTGGTCTGAGGTTCGAATCTTGAGAACGGGCTGCCTGCATGGAGGTTTTCATGTTTTCTCCCATGTGTAACATGTACACAAGCCAGTTTCCCTTAGAAAGTCCTCCACAAAGGCATCCCTTCCCTTAGGCAGATAGAACTTGAAGCTTTGCCATAATCACATAAACCAAAAACATTCTAGAAACAATTCATTTTTATGAAAAGCTTAATTTTACTAATTACGCACACTAATTTAGGCACACTAATTTGTTTCTTTAATGACAATACTGAGTTTAACAACTCCTTAAAGAACATTAAAGGAAACATTTTCTATTGGTGTAATTGTATTGCATAAGGTGTCCCTACTTGCTATGAAATCTAAGCAATTTTATATTATGCATTACTTTAACTTTTTGGTATCGAAGAATCTGAAATTGAAAGAAAATCAAGATCTTGATTCACAAAAAAACTGCATTTTGAGTATGTTACAGTACCCTTAGTGACAACCTATTTTAAATGCATAACATGGGAAAAAAAATCATTTCATATTTTTAATTCACTGTTGCCATAATGTTTTCATTTAATTACTGCATACATTCTTAGATCTTCTTTCTTATTAAAATATCTCAGCATTTGCCATTCAAAATTTTATAAGCCACACTATAAAAAATTTATAAAATCAATTTCTTGCTTTGTCATAGAAATCTATAAACAAAATATCTTTCTGATCACAATATCTTCTCAGCTTTCTTCTACTTAAGAAGTATTTTCACAGAAACAAATAATTTCAAGGGAATGACAAGAAGTTCTTAAGGGCTATTAATAAGCAGGAAATGGCACTAAAGGAACATATGTCCAGAATTTGGAAGCACTTGAGATGAATGTATATCTTCCAAAACAAAATTTTAGGGAGCATCAGATCTTTTGAATACAGTCTATCGCATCTGAAAGCTAGGATTTAAATGGAATTCACCCTTGAAATATGTATCATATTTAATATAGTAGTTCCTAAAAACTTGGAAGGTATTATGAATGCGAAATATCTTTTTAAACTAAGCAATGACTAGATTATTTCTCTATGTAAATTAAAGTGAAAAGCAAGTAAAATCTGAGTAAATGGCTACAGAAATGAACATCATTTATTCCAATGCTGAAGAGAAACATAAATAAATAATAATAAAAAAAGGCAGCAAAAGTAGCCCTCCCTCACCCTCAAAACAAAAGGAAAACCAGATCTTGTCCAGTTCAATCCTCTCAAATTATAAAATGTTCACGACTCAAATAGTAATCAACAAACAAAAATTGCCTCTGTTAAAAAACAAAGTAAATGCATTATAATAAGTAATTATTGTTATCTGATTTTTTTCCCTCTTTACAGAAAGTAGAATTTAATTCATTTTATATACCATACGATTTTATCAAACACTTTTTTCCTCTCTACTTGTTGTGAGCTGTTCCTTTAAGAATATAACCGTTCTGTCATCTTTCTTTAAAACTGCAACAGATATTCAAAAATCAGTAAGTAAGAATTTTGGATCACTAATACCTTTCATTACAAATCAGCTCATAAACAAATTACCTGAATATGAAAATGCCTGAAGTAATGAAGGGTATCTTGAATTATGAGTAGTCAAGTTGGCAATAAAAGATTTTCAAAGGTGTTTCAAGGTAACCCATGCCACAGAATCAAAACTCAGGGACTTCTGAAAACATAATTTTAATATTTTCTGATACTTAACCCTCATTAACAAAGTCTGGTAGTAAATGACTAACAGAGCCAGGACTTTGACACTTAGGATCTTTTTCTTTTTTTAATTATGATGTTATTAGGCAAAACTATTGGCTTTGAAATTAACACTGATGGAGTTACTAAAGGACTAGATTTTAGTTCTTTGATAAAATAAGATACACAGTTTTCATGTAACGACATTACCCTGATAAATAAGTAGTGAGTTACAGCTTAAGCATTTTTAATGGCTATGTGCTGACTCACTTTAGAAACATTTTAAAATTAGACAACAAGGCATCCCAGACAAATTTTGAGTCAAATGGGAGACCCAGTGAGTTTAGAAAAGAAGAAGCTTCAGAAAAGCAATTACTTGATATTTATAAGGAAGAAAAATTCCTATCTAAACAATAACAACATCTATTCTATCTAAACAATATATATCTTAGTTTCCTCTTCCTCATCACATGGTAAAATTAAATTAAATTTTCATCTAATTTGTCTCTTATTTTTTTTTTCTCAGATTTAATTATTTTCATTTGTTTTGTGCTATGAACTTGTGCATAAAGTACTGTTAAAAAGTTTAAATAAGCAATCAGCTGTGGCCCACGAACAGATTAATCCATTTTGCAATAATTTTTATAAAGGAAAACAGTTCTCTTTGCAAATATTTCAAATGATGAATGACCTTCAGGAATAAATTACATTCACAAACCAAGGATTCACTGTAGTATAATTTAGAAGATTTTGTAAGGTTGAAAGTTATAACAAATGATAATACTTTTAATAAACATTAAACTCAATCTGCTGTGATTCTCATCACATCAATGACTGAGTAGTACTGAATGAAGGGAGTTTGACCCAGGTTTGATCTCAGGCAAAGAGGCTGGCTACACAGTTAGTTTTCATGGTTTTCTCCATATGTAACTTAAATACAAGCCGATTTCCCTTAGGCATGAAGGCATGCCTAAAGGAAATCAGCATTTCCCTGCATGAAGGCATCTCTTCCCTTGGGCAGATAGCCCTAATGCCACATTCGAATAACATAACCTAACCATTGTGATCCTCGACATTTTTTTTTTACATTGCAGAAGAATTTTATTACGAATGATGAATTATTGGGTTTTCAGAAAAGTTACAACATATTATGGTAAAAGATGGCAGGTACTGATCTGTGGAATTATTCTCATTCATGCAATCGTTATGTCATGAACAGCTGAGTATCATGTGTACTAATCCAAGTTGCATTTCCATCGTGTCTTATTGTTTTACTTCACAAAAGAAAAGAACATGTGACTAAACAGTGAAAAGTTGCAAAAAGTTTACAATGACAAAACATAGACCAAATGTGTCATGACTTTTCTGACAATCCAATATTATAAATTTGGTTTGCAGAATAAATAACTTTTTCAAGAACTGACCATTCATTCTAAACACTCTTCTCCATATTTTTGAATGGTTTAGATACATTTTTCTCACATACTTGTAGTGTATTTTGATTATCCGAGCCCATATTATCTGGTTTGCAGATTATTCACGCATGGCAGTAGCCACACATGCACGTTCAATGCTATGTGTGAAAGTGTGTAAAAAAATATGTGCAAGTCCAAGCATACTCTAAAAATTGCTGAATTGCATCTTTAGGTTTAGTTTCAATAAAACAAGAACTTGTACCTCATACAATTTATTCTGCATGTTAAACACTTTCTGCATGTCCTTTTTTTAAGAAAGAAATGCATACAACATGCATGAAAATTGATAGTTTAAATTATTTGTGTTTTTCAATTATCTGTGACTTGCTTCTTCAGCATTAGGCCAGATAATCGAGAATGCACTGTATATTGCTTTTATTTGCTTAATAATTATGAGTAAAATAAATTAGTTTTTTTATTAAGCTTTTAATTATTTCTTTGCATCTTTCAGTAAACAAATAAAGATATTCAGTTCTTAACACTTAATTTGGTAACTAGATTTGATCAGGAAAATTATTTAATTTCATTATGAAAAATCAAAAGTTTGTCTAATGGTTGAATTTCAGTGAGGACTCTGTTAGTCATACAAGTAACAAGAATGTATTTTTTAACCTATCTTTTAACCCTGTCCTGCCATTTAGGATTTTAGAAATCTAAAGCATCAAAAATTTATCTTTTACATTCTACTTAAAAATCTACAAGATAATTATTAAATTTTTCTTAATTGGCTTGAAATGAACTTATCCTTTAGCTATCAAACTATTACTCTTATGACTCTCTATGTATTTACAAAGCAAGTCAAAGTATTATTTGCAAATTTATCACAAGAAAAATAAAAACCAAGCAATTAATGATCTCAAACACTTATTTTTAAAAATGGTGCACTAAACCCTTGTCAAACAGGGATTATGACATTAAGACATTCTGCATAGGGCAAAATCATATTCCTCAATGTTCACTTTCTATGGGAAAAAACAGATATAGTTCACATTACAAAAGTATGTGTAATTTATACAAACCTAAATATTATTGTAATTAAAAGCGAAAAAAATGAAACAAATTTTAATTGAAAGGATTTCTACTACTGCTCAATAAATAAGTACATGATTGCACTTTTTTTAAAAATAGCTGGTAATATTTGCTTGGGACAATGTCTGATGTAACTCATTAAATATTTTGTGGTAAGAAATGCAAAGTTTTTAAATATCTCTCATCAGTGTCCTCTTTCTTCCTTCATTTGGGTCAATTTCCATTATAAAATTAGACAGTTCCTGTGCCATTTTTAACAATTTGTTTAATTTTTTGCATGTTAAAGGCTCTTTATCTTATCTTTTTCTATATCTTTTTTCACTATCACTGCTTTCACTATTGGCTCATGTTATGAGATCATCCAATTCTTCATTTGTTTTCATTCCTGATCAGGTAAGTTTACAATAGGGTGTCTCTTGATATCTTGGTGATATTTTACTAGGACACAAAGAATTATTTTAGGACACTAAGAATGGGACCAAAAAGCAATGTTTCCAAGATGGCTGTCACCCAAAACAATGCTGAAAATGTATGTTACAAAAATAAAAAAAAAGTATTTATCTCGTGTGTTTCTGGCTGTCTCATCGTCAACGTCAAGTGACTGCTCCACAAACATGATGCGTACCAGGTAGTCCCAGAACTGATACTCCTCCTCCTGATCTCAGTATTGATAATGCCCCATAAACTTCACAAAGTAGGGATACAAAATGTCATCTGACAACTGCCGAAGATCCCACTTGGAAACTCAGGCTTAATGTAATGACACATACCCTCAATGGTGTTGGTATGAATGACAGTTTTGAGCAGCTTTCTCATGAAAAACCCACTCACAGCCAACTGACTGATCCTAAGCTCGCTCAGACACATATCTTTTGTACAAATTTGACATTCTTAGAGAGAACTAACTAAATCTTCATTCTCACACCAATCAGTTATAACCTTCTTATCCTTTTGCTTTAAATTATGAAAGAAAAAAAATGAGTGTTTATCTCGCCAGACATACTTCTTCATGGATGTGATAGGACAATGATTAATAAGAACCAGCCAGAAAACGAAAACCAAAAATCAATTAAAATTCCGATAATTTAAAATACACGATTTGGAATATGTGATACATGCACTACAATTCACATAGCTCTTCACAAAACAAAGAAGTTTCAATCAGATTAAGGAAAGCTTAATAACAATAAAATGGTTGCCATAATGCTAGGGAAACAAGAGTCAATACTCGGTTACCAGAAAACCAGCAGCAGTGCCAGTATTTGGTGCCTATCCAAAGAGCACCCTTTTCCACACTAAAACCTTGCTTTCACTATCAGCTGGTGTTATACAATCATCCAATTTTTCATTTGCCAATTCATGATCATAATTCTTGACTGATTCTTTGATTTATCCATCTTTCCTATCTGAAAATCATATGCTCCAATTACTTTTGCAATCAGTACAATTTTCTTGGCTTCATTTTCAGCCAATGGAAATCCTTTGACATTGTTGACAACTTCTGGCCAGCACTGATGTCAGCAAGCACTCATTGTTGAGGAATTCAGTTGTTCCCATTTTACGTTATTTATTCCCCCCCCCCATGTGTGTTTAATACTTTATATGCAGTGTCTTATGTTGAATTGCTCCCAAAATGTCATTAGTGTGTCATGCTTTCCTTCATCTAGAACTTTATTTGCATATACGTAAACATATCTGACATAAGAGCTTTGAATAACACAAACCTACCATGATTGAGGGATGGAAATCAATACCCCTAGAAATTTTATGAAAAGTTCCTATATCATAGAAATCACAATGCACACTTATAGTCCAGAAAAAAGGCAATCAGATCGAACATATAAAAAATTCTCTTTTCACTTTAAACATTAATTAAATAGCTCCAAAATCATTTGAAAATGTGTAAATACCCTCTGTACTTTCAATCAATTTTACATATCACATGGCATTACTAGACAGCCTATTCAAACCTTAAATTCATTATCCACAAATACAGATAGATATACTTTAACTGCTTCACTTTACATTGTTTGAGTCAAGAGTGATAGATTTTCATATCTATTTGAACAATTTAAGATGAAGCATACAAAGGCCACTGATTTTAACAGTTGAGCAAAAAATTTCAGAATTGTGGCCTTCTTTCAGCAACGCTGAAACAAATGTAACAGTAAGCTGTTTTTGCCAATTATCAATAAACTAAATTCAAATTTGGTTGATAAAACCATTTTAACAAAATACAGTTAACAATAAATACAAAATTACTAACCTTTTTCTTCTAAAGTTTTCAATTATCTGAGGATAGAATGACACAGACCAACAAATAAAGTACAGCCATCCAATGATTGAACTAAATACAACCCAGCCATAAACTTTGAAAACACCTACTCTTATAAATGCATCTTTTGTTCTAGAAAAGTAAAAATAAATAATTATATGTTAAATTTTACAAAGCTACCAAAAAATAAATAATTTTTAACTGATGAGAATAAAGGCTAATAATATTAACTACAATCAATTCTCAATTAATCAGATGATCAGAGGTGGATTAACAATGCTTTATCTTAAAAAAAAATAATAATAAATAAATAAATAAAAGTTTGCTTATTGCAGAATGATGGAAAATTTATTGTCACAAACCACTAATGCAAAACAAAACTATCTAAGAAAAATATAAAAAAGAAAAAGAAAAATGCATGGAATAACAGCACTAATAGCAGATAACGTCATATTATGCAGTTATTTTTATTGATAATAATATATAGCTTAAATGTATGTAATCCAGAATATATAAAAGTTATAAATAAATAAATAAAAAAATACATTCCAACTGCTTAATGCAAATTTGAATTCGATGATATTGTTTAAAATCTCTTGTAAATATAGTTTTTTAATGCAATTTATAACTTAAATTTCTTCATTTCTAATGATAATAAATCTTCTATTACTTATAATGTGCACTTCTTGTTTTAAATACTGATTTAATTTATTTAATCAAACCAAATTATTATCCAGATTAAACCGCTTGACAATAGCGTAAGGTGACCAGATTTCGAAGTTCAAAATTCGAGACACTTTCTCTCTCTATATATAATTTTTTAAATACTTTTTTACAAATAAATTATTTTATTATTATTGCAGTGGAGGTGGTATGTAGGTCAATATATATAATATATACATATAATATCACAAATGTTTATTAAAAAAACATAATTATGCAAAGATCAGTATTTTTTTGTCTATACTGAAAATTGATCAGTATAGACAAAAAGTAAGAATGTAAAGAAATTTAGAACGTATTTTACAAAAAGACCTAAAAAATTCAATGTCAATAAATTTTAAAATATCCTTTAAATATACAAAATAAGAATAAAATATGAAAATAAAACCTAAAAATTATAAAAACATGAAAATATATACCAAAACCAGAAAAATAAATAAAGACCTGGAACTCTATTAAATCTGATGTAATGTTATCAAGAGAAGGCTACATCAGACTGAGTTATAATCCCCCTTCCACTGAAAATTTTTGCATTTCTGAATTCAAAATCAGCTGATGAACTAAAGTTTTTTTAATTAATCTGTTCATCCGAAAATTTTGAAGTCTTCCTCGATGCAATGTAAATTCAGTGTTAAATCACGTAAAAGAATAAAATTAGATTTTTCACCGAATTCAAAATTACATATTAATGTATGATACATACTAATGTAATGCAATGGCACAGTTGATAATTAAAAAATATATGTATATATTATAAATTCAAATCGCAGTCGAATTAATATATCAATTAAAAATTGCAGTGTTGTCTGTAAGTCTGTATAGCAACTGTGAGCAAAAATTCTGTATATGTTGAGAGGCTGGGGAGAGAAATACAAGAATAAAGAAATAGAACTTCCTCACTACAGTTTTTCTAAATTAAACGTTAGATGAGGAATGTGTTGTTTATGCGGCCGGTATGGCATGCGTCTCAACTTACGCTTATATTCTCAGTTTGCAATCTACACTACTTAAATAAATACCATCTAATATGGGACATGAAATATATGAGAGAATTAATTAAGGATTGTAAGAGCCATGATCCCCTACCTATTTTCATTTTTTTTGAATTTGCAAATTTTATAATATACATATGGAATAGAAAAAGTAAAGGTTGAAAAACAAAAACAGTGAAAACCAAAATTAATCCTTTTTTATTTAAAGCTCCAAACAGAACTTGTCAAGGGAAAAGTGTTTTGAAGCTTTAAACAAAATCAATTAACTGAACAACAAGAACCAGTTTCATTCCGATCAACTCACTGAGATCTCTATCGTCAATTAGTATCACGCGAAGCAGCCTGTATCATCACTACTCTTGCTTTGAATAAGAAGCACCTACAGGTCTGAAGTGTTTTTTCATTTTTACATTTTTATTTGTTGCAAAAACCCTCCATATGTAGCAAGGTTTTACTTAATTCCCCTCAAAGGTCGCATTTATTTATCCATTCTTTTACTTTAGCAAAAAGTATTTTCATTTTAAGTACGCATTCGAACCTGGCCCTTATTTAGCCTTTACATTTGACAATCAAATTTTTTGATAAAAGTTTGAGCTTTATGAGCTTTATATTGCAATTAGTACAGCATTTTATTATTTTTATTCTTGTCATTCATTTTACCAATTTTATTGATATTTCTTTCGTTTGTAATTCATCCAATTTTTCCCTTGGTTATCAATGTTTTATTTCGGCATTACATGTAAAATGTTTCCCTTGTAAAGTTTGTTTCTTTTTGTGTTCGGACAACAAAAACTGGTAGGGAAAAGAGACCAACTCAACGAGAGCCTCAAACTTGTATAGATTTTTGAAATATTGTATATAAAAATTTTTAGAATTAATAACCCTTATACTAATTGACGATAGAGATCTCATTGAGTTGATCAGAATGAAACCGGTTCTTGTTGTTCAGTTAATTGACTTTGTTTAAAGCTTCAAAACACTTTTCCCTTGACAAGTTCTGTTTGGAGCTTTAAATAAAAAAGGATTAACTTTGGTTTTCACTGTTTCTGTTTTTCAACCTTTACTTTTTCTGTTCCATATGTATATTATAAAATTTGCAAATTCAAAAAATGAAAATAGGTAGGGGATCATGGTTCTTACAATCCTTAAATAATTCTCTCATATATTTCATTTCCCATATTAGATAGTATAAAAAAATCTTGCAGCACTACGTGCAGATTTCTCTACCAGTTTTTCTAGTTTTTTATCTCAACAACATATAGAAAATTTGTCAACTTTCTCAGTAATTATTTAAATAAATATATGCATTTAAACTTTTAAATTCTCACATTACTGCTTTTTGGGACAATTCAGGACAAATGCTATAAATTCCAGACCAGAAAACGAGTTGTAAAAAATTGGGAGACGGATTGAAAATTCAGGACGTATGATCAGCTTACAATAGAAGCAAATTGTTAACAGTATTTTTCTGTTTGCCATAATATGAGTTATTCTTTTTTAAATGTTTTTTTTAACTGCCTTGGTTTAATTGTGACTTTGAATTTTCTCCTTATGTTACTTAAGAAATTGGGAGTTGATTGAAATATGATTATATGATCTAGATATTTATATAGCATGAAAAATATAATTAGTACTGCACAAGTTATTAAATTAATGATCTGTATTAAGCATCGTGTCAATGAGTTAAATCATGATTTTAATCAGTGGATTATTTTTTTTTAAATCATCAGTTAAAATTAGATAGTCTACCTTTCTTTTTAATGAAAGAAAATATGTTAAAGTCAAAGCTTAAAATAATATGCAGTAGTTTAAAGGAATTTTAATTACTGAATATAAAAAGCAAAAGCTTTTTAAAGTAAAACAATTCAAAATATTTTTTTAATATTTTAGAATGCTTTTTTGAACAGAGGAAAAAGAACTGGATATCACTGAAATGTTATGCTCAGGAAGATCATCATCAGCAGGTATTAAAAGAATGTTTTCTACTTTTGAAATTATAACAAATTGAGATATCAGTTGGGGAGGAGGGTAGAAAAATTCAGCACTTTATTTAATGCATTGAATGCAAATGGTAATAATGGAAATACTGTACAATAAACTATTTTGATAAACCATGCAATAAACTCATTTGTAACGAAATGGCACTAAATACATAATTCTTAGCATCTCCAAAAATAATTCATAGCATCTTATTCCAAATGTGGAAGGATATAATGGTACAGATTTACTACCAATGTCGAAAATCATTTGGAAAAGTAAAAAAAAATTATCTTAAGGTTAAGATTGGCATCCTTGACATTGTACTTATAACATATAAGGCATATAAGCCAAAGTTGTTTACTATAATGTAATGGCAAAAAAACTGGCATAAAATAAGAAGACTGTTTATATTGAAATAGAGCATTTTGAAACTGTGTTATAACACAGGGTTGCCAAAACAATATGAAGAAGCTTGAGGATGCTACACAAAATGGCTAAACAAGAATATTCTGGCAAAAGTTATGGAAACTGAATAATAGAAAGATTAAAGTCTTCATTCAATTCAGCTTCATTGTGTCTTTGAAATACGTATCATGCATGGTTAATAACAGTACAGAGCCAGAAGTATTTATAGAGAAAATGTACATTTAGAAAGGAAATAATTACAAGTATTTACAAATATCTAATTTTAGTTACCATCTTCCTCTACTCTCCTATTTTAAGTTTGGAAACATGATCATTTTTTAATAAAGGAATAGAGATTAAATTTGGTAGTTAATACTCGCTTTTTTAAGAGAAAGGTTAACAAAATGTTTTGAAATTTCATTTTCTGTTAAAGTACTGACTAAAAGGAGGATCTCTTCTTGAAGGTAATTAACTTGTATACAAACATTCTTAATTCTAAGAAGTTGATCGTGAATTGTGTTATCCAATATTTTCTTAGAAATGTTAAAATCCCAGTTAATTAATTTTATTGGGTTGAAATTAAAAGGTCTTCTTTTGTCATAAAGTTTATTATTATTATTATTATTTGGTAACCAAAAATATTTGTAATACTTAGTAAGCTAAATAATATATTTCTTTTTGTGTAGCATTAGTTTTAATAAGAATCAAGCTCAAATTGTGAATTTCTATTTTTTAAAAATTATTTACAGCAAAGTACCATCAATATAACTAAAAATGTTAGTGAAATAATTTTTATCAATTTGTATAAGTGATTTATAGAACTGAAATTCCTTTGCAAGAAGGTAAAGGTTACAAATTTGTGTTAAAAATTTGACCACATTGGAATTCTGTTTATTTATTGAAAAATATAGTCTCTGAATTAAATGTAGTTATAAAACAGTGCACAATAAAGAAAAATTTCTAACAGTCTTCTGTGATCACTGCTAGCATTTCAGAAAAAATGATTAGGGAGAGATAAAAGACAGTTATAAATTTCTGTTAATCGAAGAAAGAAGTATATATTTTCAAAATTGTGCCAGCTGATGACTTTTACTTCAATATTTTTAAATACAGAATGAATAGAAACATTGTTAATTATCCAATTGTAAGGGTGCTTTTTATTAACTGATGCAAAAATAACAGCACAGTTTTCTTTCTTTCTTTTTTTTTTAAACTTGAGAGCAAAAATGTAATCGAAAGCCTTTTTGTAATTTCTAGTATCATTTAGCAACAAACCGGAATCTAAACAGGAGATTTGTGAAATTTACGTAAGGCATAGAGGTCAGAAATTTGTTGCAGTCTGTAAATACTGAAATCTTGAGTTTTCTATGAAAGACGTTGATCTTGTTGATAATAGATGAAATGCTGGAATTAGTGATTCTATAAGTAACAAGTTGCAGAATAAGAATCAATACGCCAGCCATAAAACGTTTTTCAAATGATACTGGAACTGTTACTAGCTTTGTCAACTTTGAACCAAGGCGATGGCTTACGGAGTACCTTTGCTAATTAAAGCAATTACCTCCACATCTTCGTTAAGAAAAATGAACAATTCAGAAAGAGCAATGGCTGAAGGGAAGAAAGAAAAACCACTAAGGTTTAAAGGTCTAGAATTGAATAAGAAGTCCACACAATGGGACGAGAAATCCTTTCAAACACTCTCTTACCTGTACAGGGACTCCTGCAGCGACAATTGACTAAATGAATAGCACCCGAACCCTGGACCATTAGGTTATAGGTTAAAAGCCTAACGCTCTACCGAATGAGCTATCTTAAAAATGAAAATGAAGGTTCCACCGAGATATGAACTCGGATTGCTGGATTCAAAATCCAGAGTGCTAACCATTACATCATGGAACCCAGTCAACTTTGGTAATCGTAATGTTTTGCTCAAGTTCAATACCTTTGTCAACTTTGGTAATTGTAATGTTTTGCTCAAGTTCAATACCTTTATTTCTGATTTCAGTTCAGTTGAGGAAAAGAGGTGATTTTTATCTATAGTTTTATTATTATTATTTTGCAATAATTTTCTTCTTTTGTATTTTTGTTTCTTTCGAGGTCTGAATTCACCTTGTGGTATATTCTTTACTATTTGAGAACGGCAAGTAAATTTTATAAAAAAATTTTGTGCACATATTAATTTCAATTTTATTTTTCGTTCACTCAAATAGTCAAGAAGGATGAAAAATGAGTTCAGAATTTATTCCTGTTTAATGTTTTAAATAATTAATAAAGTACTCTTAGAGAAAAGTTCAACTAATACTTTGCTTCAATTTCTAAAAAAATTTGTTTGCTAATTTTTGCCTAATCAATATTTTCCAGTACAATACTTTTTGTCACTTTCCAGTATAGTATGATATAATCTTTTTTTTTTTAGTAAAAAAAAAAGTTAATGCAATTCATTTTTACTTTGTATTTTTGGAATTATATGTAATGATGAAAAAAAAAAAAAAAAGACAGAGCGGTGTTGATTTGTAATACTTGGATAGGAGAGATCGTAGATCCATACTGAAGAGGAAGAATTCTAATTGCGTAGTAGGCTAGTATGTTGAGTTCATAATATCTAAAAAACTTGGCAGTTATGGTGATTTTAATTCAATTTTTACTTGAATTCATATTTGTGGCCACAACTTACTTGGCACTCTAATCGTGCCCTTCCAGAACATTTACATTTTTTAATACTGCTGCAATAGGAAGAGAGCGAGGGATATAGCGTCCAAACAGCATAGAAGTTAAAGCTAAAAGTGGTGTATGTATCGAGTGTGGAAGCTCACCAAGAGGAAGGTTTTTTTAGTTTAGAAAAGTTTCAGTTCTCAATACTGAGAGTTTAGGTCCGAATTAGTTACGTCATAGCGATATGCAAGCCATGCGAGATGGATTTATCTAGAATAGAGAGCAAGAATTAAGGGGTTAGTTTAAATTATAATTTTGATTTACATATTTTTTATCTTACATATATGTAATATATATATATATATATGTGTGTGTGTGTGTGTAAGAAAAAAAAAATAAGTAAAAGATTAAATTTCTCTTCTCAGTTGTAAAAATAGTAACCTCTCTCTGCACTGCATTATTTCTAGATTAATCTATGTCGTATAACTCTTACATAATTCTGGTGATGTAAATGGAGCTCAAGCAGCCAATAGTAATTTGACAGAAGTATTAAATATCCAATCAAAATGCACTGAGAACCAAAACTAACTCAGTCTGAATTAAGATTTTATTCTGAACATAACACACTTGCTTTCAACATTATCTTATATAAAGAGGGTAAAAGGAACAACTACAGAGGTAATAACAGGTCTCTGTTTTGGAACCAGTACTCCATCAACATACTCTATACTTAATATATTACCCATAAATCTTAACATGCATTTACCATAATTTCATATCACTTATATTTAAAATTCAGTCACCCATAAATTTTAACATACATTTACCATAATTTCATATTACTTATCTCTACAAATTTAACTTTATTTTTTCTATCCACTTCATTTTTAGAATAATATAAAATTCTTATTTAAAATTTCCAACATAAATTCCAAAATATAATTATTTATTTTAATATTTTCCCCTATAAATAGTTTAAATAGCTTAAAATTCATTACTTAACTTGCTCACACATATTTTAGAAAAATCACTAAACAAGAATTTCCCATTTTTGGAAAACAGCACAATCAAATTGCAGAAATTTTAAGCAAAACTTAAATGAAAAGTATAGAATCCGCACAGCATATTAAATAATTTTGTCCCATTCTCAAGTTAAATTCACATGAAAATAACAATTTTTAAGCTATCAATTAACGAAATACTATTAGAAAAAACGGAAGTGCAAATAATTTTCTGTCGCACATATTTAAACCACATTAAACACAGATCGATGACCTTGAACCAACCTTAATGTTGTATTTCCTAAGTGGTAATTCACTGATGATTTAAAGCACTTTTTCTTTTTTCCTAAATATCGTAGAGATGGCCAAAGCAAATCCAATATTCCTTTTCACTAGACATTTGAATTTCTGGATTTATCGGGAGATTACTTTCATTCTGTAAATATAACCCGTGATTATTTTTTGAAGCACTTACAAAGCTCCACATCAGAAGGATGATAGGTTATTTTTTAAATACTGAAAAAACAAATATGATGATTCCTTCTTTCACATTGCCTTTGAATTTATCACAAAACAACGATCTGAAGAGCTGACTAAGTAAATTTTCCATTGAGGACTCAGGCTGCAGACAACTATCCTACCGGCTAAAAATAATGTAACAATAAATACAAGGAAAAGATGGAGCAGCATTGGGAACAGCTTCAGTATAGCCCACCTTCAAAATTTGGCAAAATTTTTTGGTGCCAAAGCACATCAAATACCGTGTTTTGAAAAATCGTTACTATTAAGATTTCCGACGAAACTGTGTGTTTCAAAAAATGGCGACCATTTTGTTTTCAGCAGAAATTTTGCATAATAGAAATAAATTTATGGCTATTATACATGATTTTAAAAAAATAACAAATATTAAAAAATGATTAATGGAAATGATTAAGGTTAAAAGGATGTAATTTTAAAAACAATGCCAAAAACCTTTAGATATTTAACTGCCCTTAAGAAATAATTATGTACTTAAGAATTAATTAACTGTAAATGAAGCCTACTACAGGTGAACCAAGATCTTAGCCTAAATGGTTTCTCAGCCCCACACTTTTCGCATGTCCAAATTCAATCACTGGATGACTTTTCTGATTAACTAACCCGCATGGTATTTTTGACAACAATGCTATCCTTCAATAATCCACAATCCTCTAAAAAGTTCATACTCTCTTGTTAATTCATACATAAAATATATGTCTGGAATGCCCGTCTTTCCTAAATTTTTACGCTTGTTTGAAAATTCCCCCCTTAAATATTTCATTAAGACCTCCTGATACTTAATTACAACCTCACTAACAGCAGGTTTACAGCAAGCCATAACTAAATTCAAAAATCTCACCTCCAAAGTAGCCAAAAATCTTACCTCAAAAAAAATATTCTCCATGATTTCTAAGCATTAAATAATCGCCGATAACAGCGTTACAAATTTTGTATTTAGATATTTTAGTTTTAGTAGAATTATAATTTAAATTGTTGTATTTCCTTGTGCAATGCAGACCGAGACAAATTTTAAAAGAAAGCTATGCCAGAAAAGTAATAATACTGGGGCACATGCATTTAACTTTGAGTAAATGAATATCTCGGTAATTTGTATTGGAACTGAATAAATATAATTGACCACTATTAACTGTAAATGTTGGCTGTAACAGTAATTTTAGAAATTTACAGTTGTTTACATTGCATTTGTCAAATGGTATGGGTTACCACATCAAATGCAATGGGTTACCACATCCTACTGTTTATCGATATGCTTGGTGATATTTTTTGGTGAAAAATCAGGGTGGGATATAAAGGATATAGCCTAGCATCGATGGATGCATAATAGCTATATAGGATAGACTGCAAATACATATTGAAGAGGAAGAACTCTGATTGCATAGTATGCTAATATGTTGACTTCGTAATATCTAAGAAACTTGGCATGCGAAGGCAGATTAAATCTTCATTTTTTATTTCAGTAAACATGTTGTAACCACAATCGAGTTGGCACACTATATGTGCCTATTTTAAAAAAGCTTACATTTTAGATTAATTTTCAGCAAGATAGAAGGAGCAGACAGACGGCAGTCTAGCTACGCCAAAAAGCGTTGAAAGCAAGTGCGTTAAGTTCAGGATGAAATCTTAATTCAGACTAAGTTAGTTTTGGTTCTCAATGCACTTTGATGGGATATTTAATACTTCTGTAAAATTATTATTGGCTGCTTTAGTTCCATTTACATCACCAGAATTATGTAAGAGTCATATGACATGGATTAATCTAGAAATGTTGCAGTGCAGAGAGAGGTTACTATTTTTAGAATTGAGAAGAGAAATTTAGGTTGCTAATCTTTTACATATTCTTTATTTTTCTTGCATATATCTTCTCCTTTTGTTGAAAAATATAGTTCATCAGTTGCTTTTAGATTCATGCATTTGGCGTACATTTCATACAACTGAGTTTGAAAACCCTGAAATAGCTTATTTAGTGACTTGCAATTAATTCCAATTATATATACCTTAATCTACACTTCATAGTAATATCGCAAAATAAAACATTTAATAAAATAATATATATTACTTACAGTACTATAGGAGGGGTAACTTTAGCAAGAATAGTAGTATGACCAGCTGTTCTAGCACTTACACCAAACGTTAGACTAGGTTTTGTCCCTTTTTCAATAACAGTATCATTAGGCAATGGGTAAAGATTATTACCTTCAGTATAACTGAACCAAACCGTTATACTTTCTGATACAGACTCACTGGAAAGTAAGAAAAAATAATAATAATGCATAATTCGCAAAAATCATACAGTTTACATTATGATATACTCTTTTTGTATTTAAAGTATAAAACAAGCATAATAAAAAGAATATAAATAATAAATAGATTATTGAAGTAATTCTTATACCTTAAGAAGATTTTAAATGAGCCATTTTCATAAATTCCAAATTTTAAATCTTGATCTGATACAGTAAGAGAATTTCTAGCTACAAAACAAGAATGCATATTCAAACATTCATTTATACACAAGGATTTATGTAGCATATATATATAATAATAATAATTTACTTATACATATAATAGCATATATACACTTTTTACTTTATTTAGAATATTTGAAGAAATATTTTCAATACTTCGCTAAAAATTAATAAAATCAAATACCTGTTAAGCCAGAAATCAGGCAACTGATGATGACAATCAGACTAAGCATTGATGGTTGATTTTCTGATCGCTTTGGTCTTAAATATGAACCTAGGACTTAAATATAAGAACTAAATTAACTATACTGAAGAAAAATTCATATTATACTAAGATAATCAATAATTGTGTTTACATATACAATGATGAACCTGTATGGTTAGACCTCCCATGATTCCAGATTATTTTGGTCTTTCCTGAGAAGACCACTCGTTACTTTCAATACTGATGCTTTTCATAATCCAAGAAATAATGGTTAGTTTCAGGGATAGTCGTCTTACCAGAGATGCTTGCCTCGAGATGAATCATAGCACATATACGCGCAGTACATAAAAATAATGTAATTTACTAACAATACAATTTTCAAATAAATATTAACCCCCCCCCCCACCGAAAGAAAAAAGACTGTGAAACTTAAATCAAGAAACAACACTTAATCTGTAAAATACCCAAGGAAAAGTCCTATGCGATTAGGAGACCGAGATAATAGACAAAAAAAATACTTGCATTTTATGATGATGAAGAAGAATTTGAAAAGAGCAACAATTCCCCGCTGGGCGGTTTAAATATCTCGATGTTACGTCATGTACAACATTGATTACATTCACAGATAATTTTATCAGCATGCAACAAAAAAAAAAAATTGCTTCACTCGATTGGCGCCTTCCGGAGACAGCTTTTTCATCACGTCAGTCTCGTGAGTGATGATATCATGAGGTAAACAGACAGACGTTCAAATTCAAGCTCAGAATTTCACAACAGTTAAAGTATAAAAATTGTTTTCGCAAAGTTTCGAATCGAATTTTGATCTTTTTTTTTTTTTTTTTTCATGTGTTAACTAAGAGAATGAAAATCACATTAATATAGAATTATCAGAGAAACTCACCGCATTCATACGTTTCAGCACCTACTTTGTACACTGTGCAACGATACTACACTAACCTCAAAAAACAGACAGAGAACAATATATATTCTTTGGCTGTGAGCAAGTCTTTACGGAACACACGTTAAGCGCATGCTCCAGGAGAAGTGAAATATGTTTTCTTTTTAAAACCTCGCATAGTCATTCAGCTACTTCCATTTGGGTATTATAAGCCATTTTGGGGAGGACTTGAGTTTTGAATGTACTCAGCGTGAGAAATGAACACTAGAGCTCAAGCAAACCGCATGTATTCGTTACCGAGTAACGGGTACATCGGTTGACTCGAAGTACCGAATCGATATCACAAATTCATTTCGTTACTCGCATTTGTACGACGAGGTACAAATGCGAGTATTGTTTACATTACAATAATGAAATAAACAATAATTGCAATAAGTGACTTTCAGCAAATCAAATACTAATCACAAATCAAATACTATCAGATACTAAATATAAATCAAATACTATCAAATGTAAAAAACAAAAAGGACATGGTCTTATACTATTTACATTGCTATTTACAATTATATACACTACGTACTACGCCATAGTAAGGAGCTAACGCGTCGTAATGGACGATTTTAGGTATAGAGTTTGATGACTTAAGGATAAGAACCACTACGTCGTTCAGCCTGTTTACGATTGTGTACGGACCATCGCAAGGTGACTATAGTTTCGGATAGAGTCCTTTGAGTCGAGTCGGATTTCAAAACCACACCTTGTCTCCTTCGTTGAAATGATGTCTAGTAGCTCTCGTCTAGCGTATGTCTTGTAGCGGTTCTTCATCTTCTCCGTCGCCAACTTGATCCGCTCTCGTGCAAAGTTGTGCATTACTTCAAACCTGGCTTGCAGATCTTGAATGCATTCCTCAGGCTATGAAGACGCATTCGGATGGCGACCAAACAAAAGATCAGATGGCAAACGAAGGTCACGACCGATGAGCGTCTGGGAGCCGGTAGCCTCGGGTTTCTCTTCGCCCCTAGTATGATTTCGGCAGCTTTCGGGGCCGGGTCTTTCAGAGAACGCGTCGGCGTTTCGGGGTAAGGATCCCTTTTGCTGATGGATAGCTATATCTTCTGATGCTGAGAACAGTTTGTCGTCTTTGAAGTCCAAAGAAAAATTGTACGTCCTTAAAAAGTACAATCCGAGTATGCAAGGATCTGTAATATCCACCACATATGCCGTGTGATCATACGCAGCACTTCCAAGCGTGATATTCGCATTTAATGTCCCATCTATGTCAATTTTCTCGCCGGACGCAGCCTATAGAGTAAAGCAGGAGGGCGTCCAAATGAGTTTATCTTTAAATTGTTGAGCTAAATCTTTCCGAATAATGGTAGCATTAGCTCCTGTGTCAATGATCATATTGCAAGGAATTCCATCGATATGCCCATTGATGGATAGTCCATTGCTGTTGCCATTCACTACAGAAATCTTCAGTTTAAAACGGGCTTTTTCACTATTGCTCAAACTCTTCTCCGCAATATGATGATTAATTTGCTTCCTGCGTCGTTGCTGGAAAATGGTCTTATTTTTCGTACTCCGGGGTATTCTGTTGTTCCTTCGTACGGGGCCTTCAGCTCTGCAGTTCAGTACTTTGGTTTCTTGTCACTCCTTTTCCCTCCCATTACATTTAATTGTCTGTTTATATCGTTCGTCTTATTTTCCGTGCTCTGGGGTGTTCTGCAGTTTCTTCGTATGTGCCCTTCAATACGGCATTTCCAACACTTTACAGTCAGTTTGTTCTCATTCCTAGTCCATATCAAAGGACTGACTTGTCTGGATAAATCATCTAAACGAGCTATTAATTGATCCACTGGCTCGTGGACTTGAGCAGCTCTGATTGGGTGGCGGTCTCCACGAGTTGCTTGCTGGCCTGCCTCGAATTTCATGGTGTACACCAGAGCGCTTTTTAAATCTTCAACATCCGCCATTCGTAGAGCTTTCTGTATTTCAGGATTCTGGATGCTGTCCATAAAGTACTGCAGGGACAGGATTTCCCTTGTTTCTGTCGGGCACTCCGAAACGGCGAGGTGGAATAGCCTCTCAACATCCGTGCGAGATTCTGGCGTGTTTCCGTAGGTTTCTGTTGACAGGGTTTTCATTGAAGCCTGCTGTAGTCTTTCAAACACTTCTCCCCAAAACGCAGCTGCAATGCGCCGGACAGAGCTTCGAAATCTACCCTTTTGTTTTCGGGAAGAGTCTGAAGGATATCCGTTGCATCTGCTCTTAGAGAGGAGGCAAGATGGCAGCCCTTAACTTCCCCTTCGCATCCGCTCTTATAGAAAACTGTGTCTTATATACTTGTCAAGAGGTTTTCCCATCTTATGTGGATAACTTCAGGGAGGAATGAGAAGGCACGGATAAAAATTTAAATCCATCAGAATTGCTTTCTCCTGTCGCTGTGCATTTCTTTAACGTATCAACTTCTTTGGCGACTCCAGCCGAAACCTTCTCTTGAATTTTTTTGTTGAACGGCAGAAGCTCTTTCTTCAATTTCTCCAACTCTGTTGGCAACAGTGTCTCTTCTGCCTTCCATAGCTTCAAATTTGTCTTATATTACACAAGTAATTTCCCTTTTCATTTCCTCTTGACCTGCTTCAATCTTTTCTTGTACAGATTGCCCCTCTTCTTTAAAAGCTACTTGGTCAAATTTCATCTCTTCTTTAACTGATACTCGACTAGCCTCCATCTTTTCATGAACCGCTTTCGTCTCCTCTTTAATGGAATCTTGGCCAGCTGTCATCTCTTCTTTAATTGAGTTGGCGGCTCCTTTCTTTTTTTCTTGGAAGGCAGCAAATGCAGTCATCAACTGCCTGAATTGTTCTTCCATTGCTCTTCTAATTGACATTTAAATACACTCTTCTGACACCAAAAACTGTTGCATGCGTACGGGTTCGCAATGGATTGAATGCACAAGTCGATAAAAAGTTAATAAGATTTATGCTTTTCACAAGAAATAAAACAGAATGCTGAAATATCTTTTCAGAGATATTCGTATAATATCACAATATCGCACAGCAACTAGAATATGAACAGAATTCAAAATACAGAGAAACTAATTAGATCTCACAACGCATTCGCTGCAATCAATAGCAGCGCTAAGTAAACAATGCAGTTCCATTAAAACAACAGCAACTGAGCTGAGATGTTTTATTCCAGCTTTTATAAGCTTTTTAATCATCCCAAGAATATTCTGGTATAATCTATTTTCTCAATTTTTCTGGATAGCAAAATAGTACAATTACGAGATATCTATTTATTAAATATAAAACGCACGCGCTCTCGCTTTTTTACTTTTCCGGCGTAGCTATCTTTTCAAACAAGTTTGAAACAACAATAATTTGAATTGCATGGGGAAATAAAGCAATTGTAATTATAATTCTAAATAAATAGCTAAATAAATACAAAACCCATAACAATATATATGTAAAATATAAAAAAATACGATGGCTTTACTCTACGCGAACAGGCAACCTATAATTAACTGTCCGCAATGTCATGATCTTTCCCCTAGCACATGCCATTAACATGCCATAATGTTCCGAGAACATTCTGGCATGTTATATAACCGCTGGTATAAATACCGACTACTCGCCATTTTTTGTCAGACTGCTTTCTTCTATCGCTGCTTCGAGACTCTGCTGTTGCCCTTCGCCTTCTTCTTCCCTTTGTTAAAACAAGTTATGACATAGAAATCTTAAATTTAATATAATTTAATTTAGATCACTATTGAATATGTAATTTGGAGAATTTTATCTAAAGAAAAATGATCTGCCGTGAGAATTGAACAAAGATGTGCAAGCTAAATCCTTCTGTGTCGTCATTTCGCAGTCATCTACTCAGCAACAACAACGCTCGGGCTCTGATGTAGTTCTTCGCCAAGCTTCGTTATTCCTGCCCTTATCCGCAAAATGATCACACTATATATATATACATATATGTATCCGTCTTCCTTACTTGGCTTTTATTTTCGTAGTCGTTGATTACACTCAGGACTTAATTTGTGAAATTAGAAGTGCTGGAGCCCTTCGGAAGGCCATCAGGAAACACTGGACAAAAATAAAATAAAAAGGATAAAATTAAGAGTGTTAAAGCAATATTACTTCTCAGTCGCAACATACTGTAAGAAGGAGATAGTAAAACTAAACTATTTAAAAAATCTGAAGGCTTTCCAGACTTTACATTACGCCTAAAGAGGCGTTTTTTAACGTTTTGTGTACTACTTTTATTTATTAAATATCATACTTAAACCATAAAATTCAATTCAACAACAATATGGCAAAATAATTTTTAAATGAGCATTTCTTTAGAATTTCCCATACACAGTCTCGCACACTGGAGATAAAAAAAATTTTTTTTCGTACAGTATTGCCGTTGCTCGCTTTGAAATCGTTAGTTTGTTAATTAAAAAATCGTTAAAGTGTTACAAAATATGAAATCGGTAATAAAACAAATTTCAAATTCCAATTCGGGCTTCCAGATGCCCATATTCAGTGGGAGATTACGTTATTCAAAACTGGATGGCTCTACGTACCGTTGTTTTATCACAATGCGAGAAACATACATACATTAATGCAGATTCTTCATTATTTAATTTCTTTAAATATAACACAGGGCTCTGATATATGGTGGAAACAATTTGAAAAGTCAACTGAGATTTATAGTGAACCAACGCAAAATGCCAAAACGAAATTAATAGTCCTTCAGGGCAAATTGACCCGTTGGACTAATAGCTAGTAGAATAACAAAATAATTAGCAACTAGAATATTAAATAATTATTATTAAAATTCAATAAAAGTGTAAAGACAAATGAAAATTTAATTAATTCTTAAATTAATGATGAATAGTTATGTAATAAAATAAAATACCAGACATCGTCTTGGTTGCCCTGAAATTGCAATTTCTTAAGAGCTAACCCGAGCATTAGCTAAATTTAGGCCCTGGATGAGCAGATGGATGGCTTACCAGAATAGGAATAGAAATTTGGTTACACCATTTATTCTTCTAAAATGACGTTTCGTCTAATTTTTCTCCCCTCGCCTGTCACCTGCAGAAGGATGCTTTTACCCACTGTCCTCCTAATCCCAGAGTCTTAGTACCGTTTCATCCCGAGCTGAAAAAACGTATTGCTTCGTCGCTGTCTATTCGTCGCTATAATATTTACAAGAAATATATAACAAAGTAATAAATGATAGATATATGATAGTAAATTACATTTCTCAAAAATCTTTAATACAGTTTCCATTGGTTAGTACAATTTATAAACATGTGTTTGTTTATGTATTAATTTATAAACATGTGTTTGATTATGTATCAATTTATAAACATGTATTTGATTATGTATCAATTTATAAATATGTGCTTGATTATGCATCAATACAATCTATAGAACTGGAAATTTTTGTTTTTATATTAAAAATTAAGAAAACGAAATTTATTCTTTTAAAGTCAAAACCATAGTTTTGAAAAATGTTATGAAATTAATTTAAAAATCCTTTTTTCTGGCTTCCAGTTCTCCAAATTTATCAGTTACTTCTTCGTAATTAACATTGTCCAACGCATTTCGTTTTATGTTGTACAGTACAGCTAAAGAAGTTAATTTTGTTGGACTACTTCTAATAAATTTCGTAAATAATATTTTGCGCGTTTTAACACCGAAAACGATATTTCACTAGATGCATTCGTTATAGGCAAACTTAAAAGTATACGTAATAATGGTTTCCATATTTGGAAATGTCGATACAATTTTTGTAGTCTTTATAAATCGTAGCATGTCAGGCGGCAAACTTAAATTTTGGCTTTTACAAAGTAATAGAAATTGTATCAGTTCCTCATCCAATTGTTTTGAATCAATGTCTTCACTGTACCACTTTTTTAGTAATATGGTATCTTCAGATTCAGTCGATATATTGTCATTTGAGTTAGTATGAAATATTTTTAAAATCCCATTAATGTCTTCCCAACTTTTGCTACATAGTTTTTTCTACATAGTTCAAAAGATATTTTGCCACATATTACGTAAAAGCCATTTCGTTTAAAGGCTTCTCGACACTGATTATATGAACTTTTGTCGTTCTCGTCATGATGAACTGAATCAAAAAATTCTTTCCTTTTATTAATTATCGCAACAAGTTTTTGTTTCTCACTCGTTTAATATTTCTGCTTCTGTTTCCGGAAATTAATTTCTTAACCATTAAGGTAACTAAATGAATTGTAAAAAATACTTGCCACAAACGAGATTGGCATAGTAGGGTCTTGCAAGAATATACTGCTTGCATTTATTCTTGAAAGAATTTTATCCCAAATAACTGTTAATAAAATTAATTCTAAATTATTAATTTTGTTTGCTATTTGAGATTTCAGTTTTACAGAATATTTCTAAGATTCATCTAGAAATATAATAAGCAGAGCCCTTTTTTATTTCGTTGAACCCAGAGAGAATTGCTTTAACTGCGTAAGCTCTACAAGACCACCTAGTAGCATATAATTTTTTTACTATAAAAAGTTTGTTATTCGCTGCAAAACGTTTTTCTAAAGTGTTCCACTTATGAGTAGACGCCGAAAAAATGTATAAACGTTTTCCAAATTAAAAATATGCTATTGCTTGCAAACATGATTCACTAGCACCACTTACTATCAGATTTAACGAATGTAAAGCACAAGGAATGTAATGGGCTGTCTGGCAGTGTTTTTTAATGCGGTTCTGGAGCCATTGTATTTGCTAGACATATTTGCCACATTGGCATAGCATGGCTTTATCTTGTACAGTTGCAAAACTCCTGGCCTAATATTTCAAAATTCTTTTCAGACTTTATTTTCTAATGAGTGTGCTCTATGCGAATAAATTGGCAAAAATAAAAAAAATCTCTCTGTTGGGATTTCATCTTCAGATATATAACGCAATATGAAAGTTAACTGGTCTACGTGAGTTCTGTCAGGGGTAGAGTCAATTATAATTGAAAAAATATTTAACTTCTGACATGGACGTCTCTAACATTTTTTATTCAATATTTCAAAAAATTCATCGCAAATAGTTGACGAAAGATAACTCTCTTTATCTCTTCCAGTTGACCTGAATTTTTTATATGGGAAGCTAAAAAACTCCGCAAATTCTGACAAATATTCTAAACCTCCTATATAATTTCCATTATGGGAAGCAGAAAAGAGTTAATGACTGCCACGAAATGCAAGAGAATTTTTAGCCAAAACCTTGTTGTTGTTACTACTCGTAGCAGTACTTTTCTCCAATATTTTTTTGTTCTAAATACTGTTTTTCAACGATTGTGTCTACACGTCCCTCAATTCCATTCCTTACTACTAAAATTTCAATAGAATGTCTATAATCAGTAGAATTTTCGCGTTCTTGCACTCTTACATTTGTATTTTCCCAGTCTGAGTATCCTTCTGTAAAAGATGTTCGATTGATCGAAACTATCTTGCAAACATAGCAGTAAATTACTTTACTCTTTGGACTGTACATTAACCATTCTCGTACAACTTTCTCATCATTTACTTTATTGCGAACAAAAATATTTTTTATTTAATTTAATGACCGAGTTGAAGTTTTTCCACCTTCTGTTACTACCTTTTCCAGCGGTATGTGCAAAAGAAATATTTTATGGTGGTTTATTTTTACGTAAATAATGTTGCACGTTTGTTGTTAAAGGCCAGAAAGAGATGTCCAAATTTTCCAATATTAAAGTATCGTTAACGGTGTGTTAGGTATATATATATTCTGCATTTTGAATTTTTTTCTTCATCACTTGCATTTTGGTTTTTATCCACAATATCTGGTATATCTCCTGTGTTCTTCATTTCTATTACTTCAATTTCGGTTTGATTGTTTTCTATCACTTCTGTGTGTAGTTCCTGATTTGCAGAATATTTATCAACTTCTTTTCCTATAACATTTGCTTCAGATTGAACTTCGCATCAATCATATTCTGTTTTTGTATTAACAACATATTTAAACAGAACTTTCTTTTTGTTTATTTGCTTCTTCCTGCAGTTTCTTCTTACGCCTTCTGTTTTCGCCACCGAAAGGGTTACAATAATTTATTTCATATGAAATATTTATACAATTTATTGTATAAAAACTTACTTCAACACTTCAACTAATTCATCTCTTCCAGAAATTTAATATTTAGAGCCAAAAATCGTCTCTGTACCAAAGAACATCTATGCATACAATACGTATGCTTTGTTTCTACTCTTGTTAAATTTAATTCTTTTACTACCATGCAATACGCACCCAATAACACGTGTCACGTCCCTCCTGCAGATCAGCTAGTCAGCGAAATGTTGTTCTTGTGCAAAGTGGACTATTTATATCAGTACATCTTAATCAAAAAGGAAACCTCTAGGTTTAGATTAAATTTAAATTGAGTATATGGTCTACGTGTGTTATATCAGCGTAATTATAATTGAAAAATATGTGGCGGCTTTAACTTCTGACATGAAGGTTTCTAATATTTTTTGTTCAATATTTTAATAATTTCATTGCGAATAGTTGACGAAAGATAATTCATGTTACCTCTTCCAGCTAACCCGAATTCTTTTATATGCGAAGATAAAAACTCATCAAATTCTGCCAAATATTCGAGACCTTCTATATAACTTGCACTATGGAAGCAGTAAAGAGGTCATTACTGCCATGAAATGCAAGAGAACTTTTAAGCCACAATCTTTATTGTTGCTACTAACTGTAGCAGTACTTTCTCCGATACTTTTTTTTTAAATACTGTTTTTCAACGATAGTGTATATACGTCCCTGAAGTAAATTTCTTACTAATAAAATTTTAACACAATGTTTATGATCAATAGAATTTTCGTGTTCTTGCACTTTTACATTTGCATTGTTCCAGTCCGAGTATCCTTTTGTAAAAGTTGTTCGTTTGATCGAAAACATCTCTCAAATATAGTAATAAATTGCTTGACTTTTTAGACTGTACACTAACCATTTTCGTTCATGTTTTATTGTGAATAAAAATATTTTCTTTAATTAGGTCTTAGGTCTTAGGTCTTCGCTTATTCAATAGGTATACGACCCTAAAGTCTTTACTTATCTATAACTGTCCTTATTAGGAATCCTAAAAGTGAAAAAACAAATTCCAAAAAATGGAATAAACCCGTACACTTGAAGTGTTGAATGACATCCAAAGTGGAAGTGTAACATTGGGCAAAATAGCGATTTAACATCTGAAGTATAACTTTCACATCGTAAATGAAATTTAATACATCAGTAGCATAAAATTTTGGCACAACTTTCTCCTCGTATTTGCTACGTCTGAGTGTCCTCCTTCCTCCGTGTCTTGGAGCAACAGAATAGCGTGGGCTTATCACAGTAGTGGGCGGAGCATAGTCGCAGAAAAGAAAATAAAAAACACTAAATTCACCATGCACATCGATCACCACAACTCGTTATGATGTATCGTCCTTGGTCTTTTACAGCGTTGAATGACTGTGTAGTCATAATCTCCAATGCTACGTACAGCTTCATTTTCATGATTATCACATTTGGTGAAGAAATTATGTGAGGCAATTAAGATCTCGTTATCTAATGGTTTGATTTTCATTCCACGATGTATTGCAGTGTTTCTTACAAACCACGGTGAGTCTGTAATACTTCTAAGAATTTTATTTTGCAATCTTTGCAAAATCTGGCGATTTGATCTAGCTGTAGCGGCCCATGCTGGTGCTGCGTACAATAAAATCGGTCTTATTGCTTGAAGATAGAGAATTCTCTTAGTTGTAATTTTGAATGTCTCCCTATTAAAGCATAAATATACTTAAAAGCTTTTTTCTTTAATAACTGAGTTACAGCTTTTCTACCTTCTGTTGCTATTTTTTTAGCGGTATGTATAAATGAAATATTTGATGGTGGTTTATTTTTAAGCGAATAATGTTGAACGTCTGTTGTTAAATTTAAAGGCCATAAAGAAATGTCCAAATTTTCCAAAACTAAAGTAACATGAATGGTATTAGGTATACATTCTACATCTTAAACTTCTTCTTCATCACTTGCATTTCGATTTTTCTCTTCAATATCTGGTATACCTTCTATGTTTTTAATTTCTATTACTTAATTTCGGTTTCATTGCTTTGTGTCATTTCTGTGTCACCTGATTTCCAGAATATTCAGCAACTTCTTTTTCTATAATCTTTGCTTCAGACTGAACTTCCCCATCAATATTATTTCTGTTTTTGTATTAACAACATATTTAAACAGAGCTTTTTTTGTTGTTGTTGTTTATTTGTTTCTTCCTGCATTTTCTTTTTACGCTTTCTTTTTTCGGCACCGGAAGCGTGACGATAATTTATTTTTTTCAAAATATTTATACAATTTATTATATAAAAAGCTACTTCAACTAATTAATCACTTCCAGAAATTTAATATTTAGAGCCAAAAATCGTCTCTCTACCAAAGAGCATCTATGTACATATTCAATACATATTCTTTGTTTCTACTGTTGCCCATGTTTAATGTTTTTACTCGACTTCTGCGTACCATGCAATACACACCCATTATCACGCGTCACGCCCCACTTACAGATTAGCTAGTCAGCGAAATGTTGTTCATGTACAGTGGACCATTTATATCAGTACCTGTTACTAAAAAAAAGCCTGTAGATTTAGATTAAAATTAAATTGAGTAGATGGATAAACTTTAATTTGTTTTTTGAAATAAAAGAAAACTCTTATTTTATTTTTTAATTTTTTAAATGGGATGATTTGACCGGCCCTCACCCGCTCAAAACCGGGCCCTAGACATTTCTCTTATTTGTCTGTGCTAGGGTCCGGCCCTGTGTTGTTTCGAGCAATTAACGGAAAGAATTGTGCTTTATGTTCTCTAAACTTCTGAATAATAGACGTAATATGTGGGGTCCATGAGAGAATTACTGAGGATCACCCCGAGATATGAGAACTTCTTGGCCCAGAGGTCAGTTGTTCCATAAAATTTGAGATTCTTTTTACCTTTTTCTTTCTGCTGAATAGGATGGCCTGTGTCTTGTCCACGCTCACCAGAATTTTCAATTTTTGCAGCCAAGTCTCAAGTGTTTGGATTTGCTCGATTTAAGCTTTGAATGACGGGACTAAAAAATGCGCTTTGTGTCAGGATTGCTGTGTCGTCTGCATACGTTGCTAATGTGGTGTTGAGTGTGATGGGAATGTTGTTTATGTAAATATTGCAAAGTATTGGTCCCAAAAGGGATCCTTGGGTGTCACCGGCTAATAAAGCACGGCGGGTGGAATGCGTGCCAGAAACATGAATGACAAGTGTCTACCTGTCAGTTAGGTTTCAATTATGTTTGTGATGTAATCTGGGAAATCCAGACTGTGTATTATATTAGTGCACCCAGCCATACACGGTCGAAAATGGAGAGGTTTCTTCTGAAACTGAACTGGTAAGATATAACGATGTTATCTTGAGTAAAACGGCTTTGACAATTTTGTTGAGAGACGACAGAAGACTTATTGGTCTGTATGACTCTCCTGTATTACTTATTGATCTGGACGACAAAAGACTTATTGGTCTGTATGTATTGGTGTTGTAGCAGACTTCTTTGGCTTGAGGATCGGAGTGATGGTGGCTAATTTCTAGACGTTCGAGATGTATTGCCGTTCAAGAACCACGTTGATGATTTTGGTGCAGAAGAACACTGTTTTCATTGGGCAGTTTCTTTATCATGGTGTTAGTAATCTTGTTAAAGCTAGGGCTTTTATTTCTTTTCAGCTTTTTGATATAGCTAAAGGCAAGACTGGAATAATGTTGTTTACGTATGCATTTTGTGTGTAGGGGAAATTGGAGCTGGGAACCAAGTATTCTGTTGTTATGTCATGAATGTTGTTTGTGAGAAACTGAGAATCCAGATGCTGAGCTAAAAGTTTTGCTTTTTCAGTTTCAGTGTAGTGGATCCTTTGGGGCCCTTTAAGGGGCGGAATTTTATTGTAGCATTTCGTATGCCTTCGTATAGCTGTCTGCAATGAGTTATCATCAGTGCAGAGCTAGTATTGGTAGTTCGTCCAGTCGAGTTGTGCTTGTTCGTTAGTACGGAATTGACTGCATTGTTCAAACGATTGAGTATCTATCTACAGTATTTTTTGTGCACTGAAAAATGCCTCCTTGCTTCATTTCGCTGCTTATTAAGTTGCAGTAGATCCTTTCATCTGGTGCGCTTCTTGCGTGGCACTTCTTTTTTTTTTTTTTTTTTTTTTTTT
>KK113091.1:92067-126316 GCA_000611955.2 Stegodyphus mimosarum | reverse complement strand
CTTCTTTTTTTTTTTTTTTTTTTTTTTGCATACTCATGCGCCTTTTTAATGGTATCAGTAAATTCCTTGATGAGACTTTCAATGTCATTCCCAGAATGTATTATTGGAAAGGTGTAATGCTTTGGCATATAATTGGCAGTCAGTTGCAAAGGCTGGTGTCTGGTGTGGTCTAACTACTGATGTCGAGAATTATTGTAATCGGGTTATGATCAGAAAAGAGTTCATCCAGCACAAAAATATACAGCGGATCGCTGGTATTTCTGAGCAGGAAGAAATCAATAATTCCCGTACAACCAGCTGTATACCGTGTTGTGGTGTTTGGAGCTGCTATGCGTAATATTATCGAATTGACCAAGTTGAATGTCACGTTTCCTGTGGGGTTTGAATTATAACGGTTTCCCGCTCGGTGTCGTGCATTTAGATATCCACCTATAAGAACATAGTAGTTTCTAAGTGAGAGTAGAATATTCAAGTAAAGGCAGTAACTAAGGTGTTATTACGAGATGGTGAAATGTAGTTAGAGATAAAAGTGTATGTTATGGAGGTGTTTGTTGTGAGTGTAATAGCTGAGGCCTCTATGACCGAAAGCTATGGAACTGTAATTGGGTAATGGGGAATGCAGTGTTTGATAAGGAGCGCCGTTCCGCCTCCTCCAGGTCGTCTTCCATGCATATCTCTGTCTAACCTGTAGACATTGTAGTTAGATACATAGATATGAGTTTCTGGACCAAGTTTATGCTCTTGTAGGAACATGATATCGGGGTTGTACTCATTCACTAAGTCCCGCAATTCATTGATTTTGCGAGTTTTTCTATTTGTGTTCCATGTAATCCCATCGATAAACTTATAAATATTATTACACATGATTTACCTTAACATCAGAAATGAAAATTTCCTCAAATAGTGCAAATAATATCAACAATTTGTCTACAGCATTTTCTGTAGCCTGCAGCTCTGGTAATTTGGCTGCAATTTTTTTAAACACATTGAATAATGGGAAACCTTCAAACATATTGCTTAGTTCTTTTATAAATTTAAATGAGTCCGTAAATGTACCTAGGCCAGGATCATCACAATTTTTATCATTAACATCAGATTTAGCTTGGGTATTGTTTACATTTGAGAAATTCGTGTTTTGCACAGTATTAGCATAAGATACATCTGTTTTTACAATTGACGATTTGCCATTTTCTGCTTCGCTTGCATTCATATTTCCGTTATTACCATTAATATCTTTGACAACAGGTTTAATTGAGTTAGCAGAGGGGAATTTCGGACATCCACGATAGTTCGCGGTATGTCCGCTTTGTAAACATTTGCAACATTTTACGTTTTTTATTCTTTTAGCAGAACACTCTTCGGTTTTGTGAGGCCCAGCGCACTTCACGTATTTGAGCTTAAATTTGCATAATTCTGAGGAGTGACTGAAGTGTTGGCAGTTGTGACCCTGCACAATATTTCCTTTCACTTTATAAGAGGTTACAGTAACATAAAAATACATAATATATGTAAGGTCATATATTTTTTCGCTCATAAGATTATTTTGAGCTGCAGCTGGAATTGAGGCATGGATGCTCTGCTTTTCAACCGATACATTTAGGTGACCTTTCTGACTTTAAATCTCTCATTTTTTATTTCGTCGACTGGGCAGTCTATTCAGATTCCCCTAAAGATTACTTTTACTAGACTTTCCATCTTATTAGATATAAAGTAGTGGTGGATCCAGATACCTAGTAATTGCTCTGTGGTTCCTCTTCAGATTTCGGAAATATTTTAAGGAACTCTCCGCTAACTCTTTCAGCAAAATCTAACTTTGCATCAGCTCTTGAAATTTGTAAGAAGTCGGAGATTTTAACATCAGGTTTAGTCATTATAGGTTTCACTCGTGGTGGTTGAACTATCACTGTCAGTATCAATTTGAGTATCCATGTTAACATTTTGATTATAATTTTTTTTCCGATTCTATGGTTAAATTTTCAGATTTACTCTGCACTGGTATATCAGTGTTACATTTAAATGTCTTTGAAGGTCTAGCCGCATTTCTATACTGTTTAAAACCTTCAGCATACTGTGATTCATTAATACCTCTTTATTCTTTTTAGACAATTTTCTAAATCTAACTAGAACATTTATATCAGCATTACTATTATCACTATTAACATTGCCATTACTGACATTATTACTAAAGTTACAACCCCTAGAATTTTCTTCAACGTGTTTTTGAATATTATCAAGATATCCACCTATAATAATCTAAAAAATGTGCAATGCTCTCGCCGGGACTCGATTCACGGACATCTCGAATACGCACCGAGCGTGCTGACCACTACACCACGAAGGCTTGCTAAGAAGGCGAAAAATATACCCTTTAAAAGAGGTAGCATTCCCTCTTTTAAAGGGGGACTGGGGATTAGGGGACCCAATCGCCAAATCCTGGTGGTGGAGAATCATCTTCCACTACCTATTTTTTTAGTTCGGGCGCAACTGTAGAGTCATTAGGATTTATTTGACAGGTGAAGATATGAAAAATGAACAATGTCCTCGAGGGGACTCGAACCACGGAGCTCTCGAACACGCGCCGTTGAGTGGTGTTCAGTACATCCCTCAACTCTTTACACACATTCTTCATTTTATAGCAAAATTCGTGGCGAAGCCCGCAATACCACAATAGAATAAGTGTTTCTTGCTTATCAGCGGCATTGGCTGCTCATTGTGGATCGAAAGGCGTCTCAAAAATGATTTTTGCGGAAGTTGCTTTAATATGTAATATGGCTAATATTGTTTAAGACATAGGAGTGTTTAAATTCAATATGCATTTGGGGAAATTAAAAGTTTTCAGTTTAATAATAGTCTTACAATATAGAAAAACAAAATATAGGGAAGAAGTGATTTTTGTGTCCAGATTTTTAAATGCTTATAAATAATGCCCGTTTTCCTGTCTAGTGTAAGCGTTGTACCTCTATTAAAAGGTAGTTTTTTATAGTTTTATTTGATATCAAGTTATTTGAGAAAAAATTCTGCAGCTTAAAATAAATAAAGAGCTAGCAAATTTGGACTTTGCAAATATTTAAGTTACAGTGTTAGTGGAAACAATGAAAAATTCTTTAATTATAGTATAGACGAGCTTACTTCCTTCAGTGCGAGCATTTTTAATAACATCTATATGAAGACGGGTGGTCAGTACAAATGTCAGCGAAAGATGGCCTTGATTGGAAGCCTTGTATTCCCATCGCAAATAGGGTAGAAGGAATAACTTTACCATGCTTTAAGACTTTTTTAATTTAATAATGCATTTAATTCATTATAAGCAATATTTAAAATTGTGATGGAAAATAGCATTAAATTTAACAAATCCCCACCGATTTTTTTTCAATTTTGGATAATATACCGCTGACACGGGAAACGTATAAAGGCCCTAAAAGGATCCCTTATATTGAAACCGAGAAAGTAGAATTGTTAGCTCAGCATATGGAATCTCAGTTTTGCACTAGCAACATTCATGGTCCTACAATAGAACACCTTGTCTCTAATTTTAACATCAATTACTCTAAAATCCCACGCGCGGACAACATCACTTCAGTCATGCCGTCTGAAGTCATTGGCTATTTTTAAAAAATGAAGAAAATCGGAAGTCCTGAGTTCACAACGTCAGGAACCTGACCATTAAGAAACTTCCTGTCAAGACAATTTTTCTCATCAGCAAGATTTTCAACATTACGCTACAATGGAAACATTTTCCCAGTGCATGGAAGTTGGCTAAGATTATACCTATACTGAAATCTAACAAGCCCGATACCAAGCTGGAGTTTTAGAGACCCATGAGCCTGCTGTCAACGAGAAGCAAGATCTTCAAAGTAGTACTTCTCAAACGAATAAACCGCCACCTGGAAAAAGAAAATGTTCCCATCTCGCATCATTTTAGTTCCCGAAGAGAACTTTCCACAGCAAATCAGCTCTGCAGATTTATTGAGACCATTTCAGAGTGCATCCAGTCTCGCAGAATCACTGGAGCTATCTTTATTTATATAGCCAAGGCTTTTGATCGAGTATGGCTGGATGCGCTAATATATGAACTACACAACCTGGGTATACCAGCTACATTATAAACATAATTAAAATCTACCTGACCGGTAGACACTTTGTCTTTAATATTTCAGGCAGATATTCCAACATCCCTGCTATTTCAGTCGGCGACGCACAAGAATCCTTACTTGATCCCAGCCTCTTCAATATTTATGTAAACGACATTCCGACTACGTCCAACACTACTCTAGCCATGTACGCAGATGATGCAGGGATCCTAGCCCAAAGCGCATTTGTTAGCTCAGTTATACAACGGTTACAAGCACACTTCCATGCACTCGAGACTTGGCTTATTAAATGAATAATTATGGTAAATGCGCATAAAACACAGGCTATTCTCCTCACGAGGAAAACGAAAATTCTGGAAAATTTTAATTTCTACGCAACCTTAATTCCCCGGGCCAAGCAAGTCCTTTATTTTAGGATAATCCTCAATAATTCGCTCACATGGACCCCACACATTACATCTTTATCCAGAAGTTCCGAGCTCGTAAAGCTAAATTCAACCCCTTAATCACTCGAAAAAACGTCCTAGATAACCCATAGATAACAAGTTACTCATTTAAAAATCCATATTACGTTCCATGCTTTGCTATGCGCGTCCAGTCTGGACATATGCTTGCAAAAGTAATAGAAAAAGCTTGCAAACAGCGCAGAACTACGTTTTACGGCAGATCGTAGATGCCCCGTGGTACCTCCGTAATAGCCGGATCCCCGAAGAACTCAATATTGTTCAGCTTGCGAAGCACCTCCCTCCCAGAGATAAGAAAATCGTGTGTGTGGTTCCCGCAAGTCACTGTTTCCAAGCTTTTAGGATGTGTTGCACGACATGGTTCTGACATCGCAGACGCAATAATTCGTGTCAGTTGACAGCATACTTCACGACTAGTATCAAGAGGTTTTAGTATTCTGCACTATGTCTGTTATCAAAACACCTCTCGATTTCAGGAGGGCTGACGAATCCAAGATCATGTTTTTCTTTTGATATCATCCCAGATATAGCGAATCAGAGGATATAAAATACTACTCAAAAACTAAGGAGACGTGCTAATTAAGTCTGAAGATTTTTTTCATCGGAATTACTCGTCAGAATGCTCCTAAACTCTCGACTAGAGAGACCGAGAATGCCCTTGAACTCTCGACTACAGAGACCCTCCTTATCAGGATCCTCACATCACGTGGACTATATTTCAATAACTGTTCAATGCTACCCATGAATTACATGTAAAGAGCTTTTCATACTTATAATAAATACGTTTTGAGTTTAAAATACAGTAAATATGTCACGTACAAATGCAACCTCGCATATGTATTAATCATTATAAAAAGTCAGAAGCGCTACCTGCCGCCAGCCACCCACAGTGGTGACCAAGGATTGACAACTGCATTAACGACCTAAACTATCATGAACTCTTCCAACAGCTATACGGCATTTCGTCCAGAAATGTTTCATTAACTAGCAATCCACCTGCATCTTCACGTAATTGCTGGGTCATCTGGAAATTCAAATGCACAGCGAAACGCTCCATACGTATATTGCGATAAAAATTTTTAATTCTAAGAAACACCTCTTATAGAGCCTGATATAACGCAGCGGTTAATAATGGAAACATCAAGCTAAGCGGACATTAGCTTTACGAAGACATTAAAGAATATCTTCTCCAATATCTCTTCGACAACAGCTCTGATGCGGAGCGTAACTGCGCTTCCCTTTTCCCCGGAAAATCCGAAAAAAGGCATCCATCTTTGCTAAAGGTTTCTCAAATACGGAAGCATGTGTAGTGATTTTGTGTGCTGTGTAGTGATTTTGTGTATAGATTTGTGTGTGTTTACTGTGGGTGTGTTTATATTCAACTGTACTTCTTCAAAAAATATTTTTAGCAACAGCACTCCGTTTCACAGAACCAAGCAGACGAAAAGAAGAACACGGAGGTATATTTACTTCCTACCTTCCCTTCATGTTGCCTTTCTTATAAATAAGCGGTCAAACACTGCTGATCAAAAAAGTCACTGACCTTTCCCCCTCGTACACTCAAGCCAAATACTGGGAGGCGACGAACGCTGTTCGGAGAAAATGACCGAGCCGCACGAAATTGTAACTGATCAGGTTCATAGAATAGCCTTGAAATACCTCCCATTTGGAAATCGAATAACGCGTTATGACTAAGACAATGCAAAATCCAAATTGATCTCGCTGGAATAACCAGCGATAAAACGAAATTTTCGCATATTGCAGCAAATTTAGACACACCAACTTTACCACGTGTCTCAGATTTAATCTTAACACCTCCTGAAGCAAACAAATATCTAACTTTAAAAAACAGACTAATCGCGGAGCTTCAAGATTCTGAAGTATATCTAATTCGTAAAACGTTTATCGGAATTACAATTTTTTTTTGATATTTAAATTACTTGTGCAACACATAGTATTACACAAGGCTTACAGAGGTAAGTAAAAAAAAAAAAGCATACCAATACGGCAACACAACACAAATACAAAATACAAAGTAAACTTACACATTGGCAGATGACATGTAAGAGATAAATATACAGAAAAAAAAAGAGAATGCCATTTTATCTTGAACAAATACATGAAGAGGGGTAGGAAATGTAATGTTCAGAGTTTAACTTAGAAATGAGTTCTTTTCGTCCTTCCATAAGCTTTAAACAATAGAACAACAAATGTTCGACATTTTGCGCTTCCGCGAAGTTGCAGGAACACAAATCTGTATTAGATAAGCCCAAATATCTTCAGATATGAGTTGAAATTACCATGCCCAGTTAGAAATTTAGTAATATTAAAATTTTAAAAATATATATATATTTATTATTCAGTCTACGAGGAATGGAAGGAAAAAATAATTTAGTCAAAGAGGCAGTAGTACAATTTCTGTTTAATTCATTCCACTTGAGTATTGTTTCATCTCTACTTTTTTCTTGAAGAATGACTTAGGCAGCATCATTGTGGTATTAACTTAAGGTTTGTAGCTTGTTTTTGCCAACCAATCAGCCCTTTCATTTTCTAGATTGCCCTTGTGGCCACGTACATGAGAAAAGATGACATCAACACTTTTATTATTAAGGCATGCAAGTGACAATTAATTTATTACATGAGACTATATTCATAAGAGAATGCAAGGATGAACGAGAATAAGTGCAAATTAACGAAACTTAGCACTTAAGAAACAGTTGTTAGATTGTAGAGTCATTAGGATTTTTTATGCAGTATTTGGGAGCAGAAGATATGAAAAATGAGCAATGCCTCACCGAAACTCGAACCAAGGACCTCTCGAATACGCGCCGAGCCTGCTGGCCACTACACCACGAAGGCATGCTAAGAAGACAGAAGAGATACCTTACATACTATCCCTTTTAAAGTGCGACTGGGGATTAGGGGACCCAGTCGCCAAATCTTGGTGGTTGAAAATCATCATCCACCACCTTTTTTAGTTCGGGCGCCACTGTAGAGTCATTAAGATTTATTTGAAAGGTAGAGATATAAAAAATGAGCAATACCCTCGACGGGACTCGAACCACGGGCCTCTCGAATACGCGCCGAGCGTGCTAACCACTACACCACGAAGGCATGCTAAGAAGGCGGGGGAAATACCTTATAAGATATCAACTTAATTGATTCATTAATGCATAGTAATTGGGCTTGGAAAACACTGCATTCATTGGGAATTCTAAAGAGTTTTTATTCCAATTCAGAATCATGATGGAAAACGACATAAATCCAACTCGATTATTAATTTTACTCCCATCTGTATAACACACAACTAGGAAATTATCATGAATGGAATCGTCATAAATGATAGTTTGAATTGCAAACGATGGGCAGGGCGAGAAAGATCTTCAAACAACACCTTGGTATTGAACATAAATTTGCTGAGGGTATCTTTAAACTTTTAGTCATTTAAAACATGAAGATCAGTCGGAAGAACCACCGAAACTGCGAAACAGGTTTCATAGCTAATTGTTCTGTAGCCACTCCCAACTCTTAGTAGGATTCTTCTTTAAATTCTGCGAAGGATACGGGAATTAAGCTTCTTTTATAAAGCTGTTCCCCATACTCTAGAAGCATACCAAATAAAAGGAACTATACCCTGCTCATAAATCATATCAATAACATTAGATTTTAAACCAAAAGTATTGCAAGAGACACGATTAAGTCCTTTAAGTATATTTTCACACTTATTGGATAAATACATAATATGATTTTTTCCAGCAAAACTTACGATAAAAAATAATGGTTAAATATTTAATTTCGTTCGCAGTTTCGAGTAAGGTATTATCCAAGTGTAATTGTTGCTTTGTATAGCTGACATGCTTTGTTTTAATTATCATAATTTATATTTATTGAGATTGAATTCCAATTCTTGTTCTCTGGACCAATCGGAAATTATATTTAGGGTGTTCTGAGCCGTATTAAAAAGAGTATTGGGACACTTCTTTTAAAAACAAGTTAGTAGATCATCAACAAAAGCAATTGTTTTACAGCTCGGACAATGTGGGAGTCTATTGAGTAAATCATTCATAATTAAATCCCAGAGTAAGGGTCCAGAAACCGAGCCTTGAGGGCAACCTCTTTCCAAAGTGCGGGAGGAAGAAACATAACCAAGGGAGATCAATGTAGACCTGTCATGCAGAAAATCTTTCATAACACGAAACATTTTACATGGAATGCCAGTTTTTCTTAAAAAGGCAAGGCCAACATGGTCGAAAGTTCCTTTGATATCAATCAACACTAAAACTGTGTGTAAATTGTACTTCTTTCCTTCATCCACTATGTCTTTTAAGTACAGAAGAGCATCTTCACAACTTTTATGAGGGGTAAAACCAAATTGTGCTTTGTTTAACAGTTTCTTATTATGCAGGACCCAGGTAATTGTATTAACAAATAGTTTTCAAGGCATTTTTCTAAACTGGGAAGAAAAACTAATGCATCTCAAATTATCTAAATGCGCGATACGAGGACCACTGCTCTTAGGGATTAAAATGACATTCGCTCTTTTCCAGCAACGAGGAAATAAACCAAGCTTCAGAAAAATATTGAAGATTTTGGAGAATAAACTTGGAACATTCTATGAACTTGCTCCTGGTTTTGAAATAGAATCAAAACCAGAAGCTTTATTGTATTTAAGGTTTTCTATAACACTATTAATTTCTGACCTAGTTAATTTCTACAACATTATTAATTTCTTACCTAGTTAATTTCTATAAAACTATTAATTTCTGACCTAGTGAATGAAGAATCTGGATTAGCAACGTGTTATTGAAGCTTCAGCACTAATCATTCTATGAAACGAAAAAATCGTGCTAAAAAGGGTCTGTCGGACAGCTTCTGTTAAGAACCTCAGTAAACTCAATTGTTTCTTCTAACGACTTTGTACAATTACCAGATGGGAGACAAATTTCACTGACTTCAATTCTTTTCATAAAGTTTTGCTTTTTACCATTAACATGTATTTTTTCCAAACATTCCTCTTATTTATATTCATTAGAAATTCTCTCCAAGAGTTAAGCTTTGCGTCTTGGAGCTTTAAGCTGTAACTATGTCTTACGTGTACATTTTTGTTTATATAGCTTGTGGGGTTCGAACCTTTTATCTAGCAACTTAAAGTGGAGGAACCCAATGAACAGCTAAGCGAATATTCGCTTTAGTTCAAGAACAGAGACGTAGACTCGACAAGGGTTAATTACCTTCTATTACTCAAAATAAGAAATAACAGACGGTCCTTCTCTCAGGGCGTACAGTAAAGCCTCCACTTGGGCTTGAACTCAAAATAATTAGAAATAAGACTTAACTAATGCTTAACTAAACCGACATAGCCGAAGCTATCAAAATTTTAAGTAGTTGGCCCTTAAGTATCGAATACGCTAGCGAAGCTATCAAGGGCCTGCAATATGGCCGAGCGTATTAACAGCTTAGAGAGTCGTAGCCAAAAGGCAAAAGCGCGCTAGTCAGAAACTCTGAGTCACTTTTTCGAAGTCACTGAAACTTCGACTTAAATACTACTCTTACTCATTTGCATTAACCGCGAATCTAAAAACACATTTTGGTAAGAAATTGTAAGCTGAAGTTAGGATGGACAGCAAAGTAGCTTAAACTAAAGCTAACCATTAAAAACTTAGGATAAACCTTACAAGCTCTCTAAGAAGTAGGGTTACGATTTCGTTGAAATCTACGTCTAGCTGCTTTAACCTGCTTTCTCATACATTCTATTTCAGTAATCCACCAAGGCATCTTTTGAACTCTTGGCTTTTTTACACGCATGGAAGCCTTGGATGCGTTACAGAAAATCGAGACAAAATTTTATAGTCAAGAGTTTAATACATGCTTATTCGCACAACAATCAATAAACTGCGACAGCTCGTTAATCAACGGCTTACATGTATAGTAAAACATATGTCATAAAGAGTGTTTCAGAAACTGCAGATAGTTCAAACTTAATAGTATTATGAACAGAGAGAGATTTATAATCTGGTTGACACCAACGCAAAATATCTCCAATAAGATCAGCTCCCACAACCAATTACAATTAGGTGACAAAAAGTCAACCAATTACAATTAGGTGACAAAAAATGTAGATTCCTTTTTAAACAAATAAAAGAGATGGTGTCAAACAAAATACATGATGATTTCCTAAAAAATATGCGGAACTAAAGACTTCCTTCCAATATGCAAAGCAATTTTATTTCTTTCGGATGCAGGTTTAATTCTTCTATCCCAGATAGCAAATAAGGTTTCAGCAATGACAAATGACGTACAACTCACTGTTTGCGCAGCATTAAATATTGACTAAAATTCAGAGTTAAGTTCAGAACTAAGCTTAATAATCAAAGAGATAGAGAATCTCACAAAGCAAGTTGAGCAATTGTCTCGAAAACAGTGCAATAAAAATCTAAGATACCGCGATAACAACAATTGCTCAAAAAGGAGGCAATGTAATTGTCACGCAAATCATGCCAACACTAGTTATTACTATTACCACCAAAGGTTTAAAGCAGATGTTCGTAAATATGCATCTCCATTCCCGTGCCAGGCGGAAAACTAATTCCACTGCTATTCCCAAACAAGTTATGGATACTGGAATAGCAGCGAACATTTCAAACAGATCACACATATATGACAAACGAACAAACATGAAGTTTCTTGTTGACACAGGTAGTGACATTTCCTGCCTTCCGGTGCCAAAAGGAAAGCATATCACTGCTGCTACTCTACAGCTATTTGCTGCAAATAATGCTAAAATTAAAACATACGGCATCAAGCAACTAATTTAACTTTCGATCTCAGGCGAACTTAAATGGGATTCCATAATAGCCGATTAATTCACTTATTAGGCGCCGATTTTCTAACCCATTTCGGATTATTAGTTGATTTAGGAAAAAAAAAGAAGAAAAAAGGAAAGAATCGTCGATACATTAACAATTCAAGAGACAAATTTAGTGCACAACACTCCACTGAATGTTAAGACTGTTTCGGAATGCTCTCAATCTCACAAGATTCTTAGACTATTCTCAGAACTAACTAATCCTTGTATTCCTAGTAACAAAATCAAGCATGACACAATTCATTATATTGAAACTAAAGGACAACCAGTCCATTCCGAAGCAAGATGACCCCTCAGGGGCTCACTTTTGTGAGTACGGGTGTGGCAATCCCGAGGTACCCTAGCCCTTCAGGGGGTCATCTTCTCGATGAGACGGTGTCACGATCCTGGAGCCCCAGTGATTTATCCTCTTTTCCGTCTCCTCTCCTCTGAGCTGAAATTTTCTGCCTTCCCTTCTCCTTTGTGGTTTTCCTCTTCGGAGGTTGGGGCTCGTTATGAGAGACTGGAACAGCCCTTGTCTCTAGTTTTCGAATGACGAGAAAACTGCCCATGTGTTTGCCTTGCGTAGAGACCCGTGTCGCTGGAAAGGAGGGTCCTAGTAGTTGAGAGGCGAGGTACTGTCCCAAACACACTGCTTTGGCCTCTGCTTCAGCTAAACGGGAGGCACCTTGTCGTCCTCACGGGTGTCAATCGGCTGGTCACTAGTCTTTGTGTCAATGGCTTGGGGATAAGCTTTCGGGAGTGCCTGCTTTCGGGAAAGCTGACTATGGGGCTTCAGATTGACCCGGTTAACCCTGGCGCAGGATTCTGCGTCCTCTTGTTGGACTCCGTGTGGGTGGGGCTGCCGGGTCCGAAACTTATTTTTCTTTTCAATATGGCTCAGTCAAATTTTGTAAGTACAAATGAACATAATTATGCATCAAAACGAGTGAAAACAAATGGAAATGCAAACCTAGATGTAAATGCAGCAAGTCCACCGCAGTTTATTGTCATAAATAACTTCATCGGCAATCTCAAAAAGCTGTCACCATTTTTAATTCAAAAGTACATCCAAGCTTCAGTTGGGGAACCGAAGAACATCAAACGATTGCGCTCTGGAGATCTTCTTGTGCAAACTGTATCAGCTACTCAGTCTGCAACACTCCTTGGGCTGAACAAACTTGGACAAATCGATGCTAATGTGTCAGCCCATAAAACACTAAATTTTTCTCGTGGTGTTATCTCAGAGATGGACCTCCTTTTTGTTTCAGAAGAGGAAATAGTCTCTGAGTTGTCTGACCAAAATATGTGTGCAGCCAGGCGGATCAAAGTGCATAAAGAGGGTTAGTTCATTAATACAAAGCATATAATCCTGACCTTCAAGTCCCCTGATCTACCTAAAAGTATTACGGATGGGGACTTGCACTGCCCCGTAAGACCTTACATACCGAACCCTTTGCGATGTTTTCAGTGCCAGCGCTTTGGTCATTCGAAAATGTCCTGTCGTGGCAAAATCACATGTGCACGTTGCTCTGTGGAAGGCCATGACAGCGAAAATTGTAGTGCTGAACCATTATGCGCGAATTGCAAAGGAAGCCACACAGCATACTCATGACAATGTCCAAATTGGAAATCCGAAAAGGAAGTGCAGACAGCAAAAATAACTAGAAGTATATCCTATACCGAAGCAAGAAAGCTAGTCGCAGATGCGAATCCCCGAAAATTGTCGTATGCTGGTGCACTAAAATCCTATAAATCAGTAGCCACACAGACAGTAATAGGCTTACCAAACAAACAGCCAGTCCAAAATGAGGAAAGAAACAAAACGCAGAAACCGATAGTATCAATATTAAAACCTCAACATAACAAAGAAACGAAAGATAACCAAACTGAAAAGAACAAAGAAACAAAGAAAAATTTAGAAACGAAAGATAACCAAACTGAAAAGAACAAAGAAACAAAGAAAAATTTAAAAACTGTGAAAAATCCCAGTGGGAGTTCCTATGGGAACCTAAGTTCAGACGGCGTAGATTCTGAGATGGATATGGAGGAGGGACTGAATATCCCAAAACATCTGCTTCCACGAAAATAAAAAAAACAGCACCGAAAGAACAAATATAAAATATAATGGCCATCCTCATTTCATGGAATTGTCGCGGCTTCCACAAAAATCTCGATAATATTAAAGATTTGATAGATTTACACCACCCTGTGTGCTTAGCAATTCAAGAGACTTTCCTAAAACTTTTTCAACAACCAAAGCTTCGGAGGTACTGCCTCACAAGAAAAGACAATTTAGTTGGTGAGCATGTGAACGGAGGTGTCGGCCTCCTTACTTCACTTGACTATCCCTCTAATCCAATATCTTGAAACTCAGGTCTCCAAGCTGTTGCTGTCCAAGTAAACATACGAAGCTCAATTTCAATCTGTTCCGTGTATTTGCCTCCAAATCAACATATCAATCAGTATGATTTAGATGGCCTAATAGAGCAACTACCTAAACCTTTTATCTTAATAGGGGACTTAAACGGACATAGTCCACTCTGGGGAAGCAAGGACAGAAACCCTCGGGGCAGACAAATAGAGCAAATGATCGAAGATCATTGCCTTTGCCTCCTCAATAACGGGCAGAATACTTACTTCCATGAGCCTACAAGGACCTTTCACGCTCTTGATCTTGCCATCTGTTCTCCATCTCTTTTGCCATTTTCCACCTTTCATGTTGACAGTTATCTTTTTAATAGCGACCATTTTCCTATTTTTGTATCCATCACACGAGAAAGATTAAATCCCATGAAAACACTCTCCTGTTTCATACTTTCTAGGGCAGACTGGAAACTCTTCTCGTCTTGTGCAAAGATCACAGAAGAGATGGTAAAAGATGCGCCAATCGATGATGCTGTGAAAGCAGTCACGGACGTTATTATTCAGGCAGCTACTGTATCTATTCCGACAACATCAACGAAAGTTGCCAAGTACACAAAACCATGGTGGAACAGTGAGTGTCGAGATACACTGAAGCAACAGAGGAAAGCTTGGGGAATTTTCCATAAATACCCGACCTTGTCAAACCTTATTCCTTTCAAAAAAGTTAAAGCAAATGCAAGAAGAGTGAGACAGAAAAGCCAGAGGGATTCATGGATGTCCTACGTGTCTGGAATAACATCCTTTACATCAAGTAAACGCGTATGAGAAAGAGTTAAAAAAGCATGCGGACTGTATAAAGACCACTCTCTTTCATTTCTGGAAAGAGATGGCCGAGTAATTAGCACAACAGAAGAAATCGCGAACCTTATTGGCGAGAATTTTGCTGCCATTTCTAGCAGCAGTAACTATCCGCCAGCATTTCTTACTGTCAAGCTACGTTCTGAGAAAGATCCCATAACATTTAACTCTACCAATTCCGAGCCATATAATAAAGAATTTACACTTTCTGAGCTGAGAACAGCTTTGATGTAGACACATAATACGTCACCGGCTTTAGATGGTGTGAGATATGAAATGCTGAAGCATCTTCTCTGTAAGTCATTGATTACCCTTCTTGCCCTATATAACAGAATTTGGAAGGAGCATAATTTCCCCAATGTATGGAAGAAAGCTGTTGTCATTCCCATAGCCAAGCCTGGGAAAAACCCGAAGAATCTCTTGAACTATAGGCCCATCGCGCTTACGAGCTGTATTTGCAAACTATTTGAAAAAATGGTAAACTGCCGCCTAGTCTATTACCTGGAAAAATGTAACATAATCTCCCCTTATCAGAGCGGTTTCAGAAAAGGAAGAACGACCATATATAATATGCTCCTGTTGGAGACATCTATTCGTAAAGCCTTCATTAAACGAAACCATCTTCTTGCCGTCTTCTTTGACATCAAAAAGGCTTACGATAAGATATGGAGATGTGGTATTTTGCAGGATCTTCATGCTAGTGACTTGCGTGGCAATCTACTAATTTTCATCCAGAACTTTTTAAGGGCAAGAACTTTTCAAGTGAGGATTGGCTCTGTTTTGTCAAATGACTTTGAACAAGAAGAGGGTGTCCCTCAAGGCTGCGTTTTAAGTGTGACTTTGTTTAGTTTAAAAATAAATTTTGTTTTAAAGGAACTTCCCCCTACTGTTTCAGGATCATTGTACGTTGATGACCTCCATATAAATTGCTATGGTGCAGATATGAGATATGTTGAGAGACAGTTGCTGATTGCCATTAGCAAAATTCAGAAATGGTCTGAAAAACAAGGATTTGTGTTTTCAAAAGAGAAGACTGTTTGTATGCACCTTTGTAAAAAGCGTGGTCTTCATCCTGAGCTAGAGCTGTATCTTCATGGATCAGAGATTCCAGTTGCATCAGAAGTAAAGTTTCTAGGAGTGCTATTTGACCGAAAGCTTACCTTCCTCCCTCATGTCCAGTATTTGCGGAAGAAGTGTTTAAAATCTCTAAATCTATTAAAAGTCTTGGCGAATAACTCCTGGGGTGCAGAGCGTTGCTCTTTACTTCGTATTCATAGAGCGCTCCTTCGATCTAGATTAGACTATGGCTCAGTTGTTTATGGATCCGCACGGCCTTCAACTCTGTTAAAACTAAATCCTATTCATCATCAGGCTCTGAGAATTTGATCTGGAGATTTCAGGACATCTCCTATCCAAAGCCTGTATGTTGATTGTTACGAACCAGCTCTTGAGTTAATGCGTGAACAGTTGTCTCTTCAGCAGTATTTCTTTATTAATTCACAAATTAATCATCCTCTCCAGATCTGTAAGCTTGATGAGAATTATAAACTTCTATTTTCTGCACGTCCTCATAACGTTCTCCCATTTTTCGAAAGATGTGAATCACTGTTAGAAAGTCATTGCTTATCAGACGTGAAGGTCCAGCCAGTAAAGCATCTAGAAAGCCCACCATGGGATCACCCACAAATTGAGCTTCTGGACGTATTTCAACACTTTGAAAAGAGAGACACAAATGAGAAAATATACAGGCAACTCTTTTTAGAACACAGGGACGAGTACAGAGCTTTTGTTCCCATATATACAGACGGGTCAAAATCAGCTAATCATGTAGGAGCACCGTTCGCAGTACGCAACCAAATTGACGGGAAACGATTACATAATGCTTGCTCAATATTTAGCGCTGAATTGACTGCTCTGTACTCTGCACTAACTTTTATCTCAAAACAATCCCAGAAAGAATTCATAATTTATTCCGACTCATTAAGTGCCCTAAAATCATTAGTGAATTCTACTGACAACCGAAATCCTTTGCTGGCTGACATTTCAAGTTTACATCGAAAATTAAAAAGCTGCGGATATGAGATCTTTTACTGCTGGGTAGCTCGCTATGTAAACATAAAAGGGAATGAGGTGGCAGACGAAACAGCAAAGTCTGAAACTGTTTTATTGAACCAGTTTGTCCCTTACAGTGATATTCAAACTGCCATCAAACAGGAAATATTAAATAAATGGCAATTATTTTGGAATGGTTTGTTGTTAAATAAGCTGAGGAATGTAAAAAGTAAAGTAGAAAACTGGGAGACGACTAGGAACCGAAAGGAGGAAGTCTTGTTAACACGCCTAAGGATTGGTCACTCTCGAATCACACATAGTTATCTGTTGAAGGCCGAGAGTGAACCTCTTTGTTCAAATTGTAATTGTATACTGAGCGTGCGTCATTTACTAATTGAATGTCTGCCTTTTAACCAACTTCGTATCAAGTATTTTAATGATCGCGACGTGCCTCTTAACCGTATTATCGGGAAAGAGGTAAATAATAATTTGTTTCAGTACCTGGAAGAGACAGGTTTTTATTGTCTAATTTGACTTACTTTTAATTTTGTTACTTGGGATTTTAATGTGCCATACTTTGTATTTTTATTCATATTTCATAATTCCAAGCATGTGAGTTTTATGTATCATGTTACTTCAGATTCCATCATTTTCTCTTATCAATTGGTTTTAGAAGTGTCATCGAGTTTTTAATTTGCACTTGTTTGTATTTCGTGTTTCTGTAATGTTGAATTCTGATTTTTTTTACATGTTTTTCGGTGCATATAACCTTAAAGGTTTTGCGCCAGGAAATCCATCATCACCATCACCGAAGCAAGAGGACTCCAACCCGAAGTTTATCAGGAAACAAAAGAGGAGTTTGAATTTATGATAGAACAGGGAATTTGTCGAGCCTCTAAGAGTAAGTGGTCTTCTCCTCTAAGCTTAGTTCATAAAAGCCTACTGGCATTATACCAGTTGGGGATTTCAGAGCATTTAATTCAGTTACAGTTTTTTATTCATATCCTATTCCCCTTATGCTAGATTTCGCTCACTATCTTCACGGCAAAACAGCGTTTTCTGAATTAGACACTGTAAGGGCTTATCATCATATACCCGTCTATGAAAAGCATATATCTAAAACGGCGGTAATTACCATTTTCCGTCTTCTTTAGTTTCCTTGCTTAAATTTTGGACACAAAAATGCTGCTCAAATGTTCCAGCACTTCATGCTTTAAGTGTTACGTGGACTAGATTTTTGTTACACCTACTTAGATGACATTCTAGCATTTTCAGAAAACGAAAAGCTTCATAAGCAACACATTTCCAAAGTTTTACATAAAGTAAACGAATATGGACTTAAATACTTCAAATGTATTGTTGGATTCCTGATATACAATTTTTAGGCCATTTAATTACCAAGAATGGCACTAAACCTTTACCTGAACGAGTGGAAGCGATCCTGAACTTCAAAAAATCAGAAAATGTTAAAGAACTAAGGAAGGTTTTAGGCTTACTAAATTTTTACCGTAGGTACCTGCTTTTAATAAACCTTTAAGAACGTTAACTTCTTAGTTTTCAGTTTCAAAGTTCTAAAAGTAAGGAAAAAGGTTTCACTTACCTTTCTTCCTTCCAAAAATGGTGCCCGGGTGAACTTGCCTAAAGATAATTTCGAAGTTCTACATCTCAAGAAAAGAAAAAAATTTTTAATTTCGAATATTTCAACGTTTAGATATACAGAAGCACACTAAATTGAAATTACATCCAACATCTTACATCTCGTCCGTTCAACTCTCCTTTCATTTTTCTTTGCCAAAAATTAATAACAGAAAATTAAAGTTGTGGGGGTTATCTCTTTAATCTTTAGTTCTAGTTCTAACTCTTAACCCCACGAACACTTAACAAGCGAATAATCGCTTAAGTGTGAACAGAACAAGTGAGACTTGAGAAGGGTTTAAAACCATTTATTATGCAATATATTTACAATCAGTTCCGGCTTGGAACTTAACAACAAAGCCGCCACTCGGACTTGAACTTAAATACTAATAAATTGAACTAAAACTAGCTTAACTAAAGCTCTTAATGAATATAGCCGAAGCTATCAAAATCTAACTATTTAGCCCCTAAGTATTAATTGAGTCGGCGAAGCCTAGCAAGGGCCTAAGATATGGCCGAGCGTAGTAATAGCTAAGAGAGATGTTGGCAGAAGGCGGAAGCGCGCTAGTCAGGAAATCACTCTCTCTCTCTCTCTTGAAGTTGGTTGAGTCACGACTTAAATAGTACTCATTCTCATTTGCATTATCTGTGTTTCTGAATTCACATTCTGGCAGGAAATTGTAAGCTGAAATTAGAATAAGATAGGAAAGATACAAAACTTAAAATAATTATTAGAAAACATATAATAAACCTTACAAAGTCATAACATTTCATCGCGCGCCATCTAGTGAAAACAGAATCGTCTGTTTATTAATTTGTTTTATAGTTTTTCTTTACAGGCCGTTTTCGATACTCCCTACTTTGAGTTTTAAACAACTTCTTGGTAAAACTCAAACAACTCTTAGGTAATCACTTCTGTTAGTTTGCTTTTATTAGTCTGCCATAACGTGAACGCTGAGGCTCCGATGGTCGAGCAGGAGTTGGATCACCAGTTGATACTCTGAAATCCTCAGTTCTCCTATCCAGCACAGCTCCATCATTGGAACAGGATTGGCATGAAGTGTTTCCCTCCTTTGAACGTCCTTCTGTACCTGGGTCTAAATTAGAGGGTACAGAATGTATTTCATAAGAATTTGAAAACTAAGGAAAATTAGTAGGGCATAAAGATGTATTTTCCATTTCCTGCAATTCCAAAGGGAACAATTTTTGCACAGGACGTAATAAGGAACCATACGCTATTTTTACAAGAGCTAGGCTAACCCGATGGTGCTTTCCTCGATAGAGTTTCACTATACGCCCTAAATTCCAGTTCAGTCTTTTGATATGATCATTTCCTAACAAAACTATTTCTCCTTCATTTAAAATACTTTCTCTTTTTACCTTATATGCTTCTCTCAGTTGCCCTAGATACTCAGTTCTAAAACGCTTTCTTAAATCCCTTTTTACTCTAACACGATATGCAAATTTCTTTTTTAACTTATTCGCCTCAATATTGTCAAATTCGGGTACGCCGATTTTTCTAATATCTTTTAAGAACATTGCAAGATTCAGAGGTTCCAAATCTTCGGGATCTTCCGAAATATAAGTCAGCGGTCTTGAGTTAATAAAGCTTTCACAATCGCACAGAACAGTATTCATTTCTTCATGAGTTAAAGACGTTTTCCCTAAAGGTTTCCTTAAAATTCTCTTCATCAGTCCAATCAACCTCTCCCAAAAGCCTCCCCACCAGGGGGCGTTAGGAGGTATGAATTTCCATGTGATTGGATTTAGCCCCTCTATATTCTTCAGTTTCTCTAAATCCACTTTCTCTAATAGCCTAGGAGTGCCTTTGAAATTAGAACCATTGTCTGAATAAATGATATCTGGTCTTCCACGACGTACTATAAATCTCCTCAAACTAAGAATAAAATTTTCAGTCGAGACTGAGGTTAACAATTCGAGATGTACTGCACGGTATACTGCACAAGTCAGGATCAAAATCCAAGCCTTTTTTCCTCCTTTGAGAATACGAGGACCTGCAAGATCCACTCCTATAATTTCAGACACTGCGGCATCTCTTACACGATCTTGAGGTAAAAGTCCTTCTGATATAGTTACCGGTTTCGTCTTAAACCTATTGCAGATAATACAAGACCTGATTACTTCTTTAATAGTTTTTCTAGTTTTCAGAATCCAATAATTCTGTCTAAGTTGGCTCATAAGCATTTGGATTCCGACATGTCCTAAACTTTCGTGCTTATAAATAATGAGAGTTTTCACAACTGGATGATGGGATGGAAGTATAACAGCCAAACGGAATTCTTCATGATCTTCTCTGAAACATATTTTTGTTTTTAATCTCAAAATACCGAGTCTTTAATTACTTGTAAAGAATTTAATCTCTTGTCAGTCTCGTTACAGAACGCTTCCTTCTGTACTTGCTTTAGCAAAATACGTTCAGATCTTTTGATTTCCTCAGTCATCAAATTCCCTGTTGTTCTATGATCTTTTATTTTCTTCAGATTTGTTATAAATCTAGTTATCCACGCTGCAATTCTTACAAGTTTAACGTAAGATGAATAACGGTAGTAATACTTTTCTTTGCATTGTACCGAAACTGCCGTTACAATAGTTTTCTTCTTTTCTGAATTAACTACCTCCATATTTGGAATATGTTCCAATTTTGGCCATTCTTCTTCCTTTTTTATGAGCCAAGAAGGTCCTTCCCACCAACTTTCTTTGATAAGAGTTCTCACAGAACATCCTCGCCAGGGGAGATTGGCAGGGTTCAGTATACCTGGTACATATCTCCAATTTTCGTTAGAAGATAGTGTTCTTATTTCTTCCACTCTATTGGTTACGAAAATCATCCAAGGACCTTCCTTTTTTATCCAGTAAAGAACATCCATCGAATCTGTCCAAAACACTGATGATACATCTTCCATGCGCAAATCTTCTTTATTGACGTAGCCAACCTTACGCCAATCGTACAAGCTAATAACTCTAACCTTGGAATTGAAATTCCCTTTAACGGTGCTACCTTCGATCTCGCTTGAATCAATTGGCACGCTTCTTCACCATCCCTTTCGGTTCGAAGAAAGACACAAGTAGCATAAGCCAATTTAGAGGCATGACAAAAATTTGTAGCGATACGTTGGCATTCTTAAGGTCGAGGCTCGAGAGCCTTCGAGGAATTTTGATGTTTTCTAGATCTACAAGCTGTTTTTTCCAACTTTCAAATTTCTTTTCTAAAGACAGTTTAGAGTCTCACGAAGCTCCTATTTTCCAACATTCCTGCAACAGTAATTTGGGAATTAAAGTAACAGGACAAGTGACTCTGATTGGGTCAAAAATTCGATGTGTTAACGAAAGGATTTTCCTTTTTGTAATGAATTCTCCTTTTTTCTCTGTTTCTCTGTATGTGACAGACAAGGAATCCTCTTCTAAATTCCATGCAAGCCCCAGTACCATCACTTCAGGTATATCTGATTTTTGATGTTCAATTTTCCTTTCAAAAGTTTGACCACACAAAGTTTGCCTCGTTGGAAAGATTCTAGTTCTTCAACTGAGTTTACACTCGTAACACAGTTGTCCACATACATAGAATCTTTCAGTTTCTCAGCTGTCATTTTCAAACGGTCAGGTGCATTCTTTAGATGATAAAAATGGGCTGGACGAAAGGCCAAAAACAACGCGGCAATGCCGGTATATCACAAACTTCTCAGGAATTCCTCCTAACCACCACAAGAAGCGTAGGAAATTCCTGTCATTTTCATGTAGAGCAATTTGCAAAAAGGCTTTCCGAATATCCCATATGACTCCTATTTTTTTTAATCTAAAACGATTCAAAACTGAAGGTATCATTTCAATGAGATTGGGGCCCTTTTCTACACAATCATTCAGTGAATTAAAACTTCTCTGTCGAGTAGAACTATCAAAAACGGGTCGAATCTTAGTTGTCGAATTTTCTTTAAACACTGGTCGGTGGGGTAAGTAATAAAATTTCCCAGTTTTGTTAGACTCATTCAAATCGACCTTTTCGATTATCCCCTACTTTTCCCATTCATCAAATACATGTCCTACAAATACATAAATCTTCCTGCAGTTCTCAAAAATCTCACAGTGTTCTTCATTTATTAGCCAGTTCAAAACTATCTCCAAGTTTTTCATGGCCCTCAATCCAAGGAATGCAAACAATGTACCTGCCTTCTTTATTTCTAGCTACCGTGTTTTCAAAATGCTTCAAAGCAAGATCCTGTAGTTCTAATTTTGTTCGCTTTTCACTGGGATCTTTTATGTCTAGCGAATCTAATTCCCATAAATCCGACATGTTTTCAAGATTCGTAAGCAAAGAGTGCATCAACAGCGAATGTTTTGCTTCAAAGTCAGATTCATGTTCAGATTTTCCTAAAATTGTCCATCCTAAATGAGTTTCTACTGCGGTGAGGCCATCAGAAAGTTGTTTTACATTACCAGTTAATAATTTTCCCACAGTGTCAGAGCCCAATAAGATATGTATTTCATTAACGTCTTTTTCGAAAAGACAAAGCTTCTAATTCATATAAGAATCGGTTACAAAAATATTCATTCTTTTTAATTCTTCTAAGATGTTATGATCATTAATTCTAGGTATGCCTAAGCAAATATGTTCCTGACCATTGACTTTCATAACAAATTTAAATTTTTCATCAAAACTGCATATTTTAATCGTATATCTATCATGAACTGAAGTCATTTATTACCTCCGAAAAGCCGATGAGTTATCGTTTTTTTCCTTTACTCTTCAAACCCATGGTTTTTGCAATATATTTTGAAATGTAACTCTTCTGGCTTCCAGTGTCTATAATCGCCCTCACCAGTTGCCTTGAACTTTCATTTTCAATGTAAACAGTTAACTTTTGCAAAAAAAACCTCCCCTTGCTTTGATTAGTTAGCTCGGTAAAATCTGAATCCATATTATTTTTTCTTTCCTTTTTCTGTTGTTCAAAGCAAAAAAATTTGTGATGTAATCCGGAACAGAATTCACATTTAGTTTTCTTAATGGGGTAGTTCCTCGATAAATGCTTAGCTTTTCGTAAACAGTTAAATCAGGCTCCTTTGCGCAATAAGATATTTTTTCTGTCTTCCAAAGTAAGATTCATCACTACATTGCAACAGTCAGAAGTATGAGTCACGGAATCACAAAATACACAAGTTGTTTTCTTTTTCTCCATATTACATCCGACTGGCGTCGAAGCCGTCAATAATTCATTCGCAGTTGGAACATCCGTTAAATTTTGTTTTTTATTCAAATTCTTATCTCGCGGAAAATTATGTCTGGAATCTTGTTTTCGATCATTTAATCCGAATGACGACTTGTTATTAGAATATGTCTGTTCACGTGCTGTCAAAGCAAGAGTAAGAAACGAAAGTAAACGCTGAATGTCCGAACCAGATTTGTTTTCTTGTGATTTATTATATTCTAACACTAAATCAGTCGGAATAAGTTTTAAAAGCATAGGGCATAAAATACTGCCATAATGTTTGGGAGACACGTTTAATGATTCCAAACTTCTTAATTGCACATTACAGTTATCTACAAACTTCCTAAAATATTTAATATCAGTAGAGTTTTTTAATGGCTGCATAGTTAGAATTTTGTTCATGTGTGCTTGAATCAACATTTCAGGATTGGCAAATCTATCCTTTAATAATTGTACAGCTTTATCATATGCTTCCAATAAACTAGGAAAACCTTCCACAGTGTTCAAAGCAGATCCTCTCAAATGAGTCTTTAAATAATTAAATTTATCTATTTTGTTTAGGGACCCGTTATTACGCAGAGCTATTTCGAAACTATTCCGAAAGGTAAGCCATTTTGACAAAGCATGTAATCGCAAGAAATATCACTTAGACACTGATTACACTACTCGCAAGCTTCTTAAAAGGCCTTATCATTCGCTTGGAAACTGTAGGATGGTTGGCACACTTTTGCTTGGGAATCAGCTCCAGAAAGACATCTCTAAAAATTAGGATTGTGAGCGAGTCGTATACGGATTCCATGATGGCCTGATCCAATCTACAGCAGAACATGCGCCTGTGAACCATTCCATCGAAACTGCAATTCCAGGGCCACTATGTGCGCTCCCCTTGACATTATAGCACTAATAGCTCTATTTGCAGTTGTGCTATTGTAAATCAGCTTAGAACACCATAGAATGGCCATGCATATTTATTATGCTTATTTAGGCGATGTATTAGGTTTATTTAGGAGCAAAAAACATGATATATTAGAAATGACCTATCCCGAATTTAAAGTCCGGGCTCCAAGATTGTGAAGAAGAAGAAAGAAGTTCTTCTAATAACATCATGAAGGCATGCGATGAGAAAAAGAAAATTCCTTACTTTCTTCCCATTTAAAGAGTAACTGGAGAGGTGATGACTATTCACCAACTCCTGGTGGTGACGAATTATTGTTTACCACATTATATTTTGGGAAACATTTGCTGAACCTTTAGGTATTTATTTGGAACAGGAAATGTTAGCGAATGACTTTCCCGGGATTCGCACTCTGGACTTCCAGACTGCCAGCCAGATGTGCTTCCAATTAGAACACGAAGGCAAGCGGTGAGGAAAGAAAAAATTAGTTACATAGCTTCAGGAATAAGTAATGCTTTATTTTGGCTGCACGTGATTCTCATCTGTTTGTTCACTGTAAAATATTACGTTTTAGGAAGTTATAAGGTATTTCTCCCGCCTTCTTCGCATGCCTTCGTGGTGTAGTGGTCTGCATGCTCGACGCGTAACCGAGAAGTCCGTGGTTCGATTCCCGGCGAAGGCGTTGCTCATTTTTCATGTCTTCTGCTTCGAAATAACCTAATGTCTCTACAAAGTCATCCGCGATAGCTGATCAGTTCTACACTGAAGTATAAAAATTAAGAATGAAATGGAAAAATTAATGCAACGTCAGTACAAACAAGAAGAAGCAACAAGTAGATCAATTAGGAGATCGCGCAGAGTCTGATTTGGTACAGCATGAGCATATACGTAGCATGACATCTATAGGGTTGTAGGAGAGGATATAAAGCATGATAATGGTGTATGCTCAATACGTCATCAGAAGTTGATACAGTACATTCAGTTTGAACAACATCGAATTATAGTCTCAGTGTGACAGTTCTGTAAACAATATCTGGGCGACTTTGCCTGAGGCGGAATCATTGGAAGACTAAAAGAAGACCAAAGCATGACTAGTGTGGCCAAGGTTTACACATCATGTCAAGAGTTTGGATTACATTTAGAACAAAGGGAGCAACTACCTGAAGGTTCAGTAATGCTCGATTCCATATTAAGACTTTTATATGCCCTAAACACTCAAAAGATTTCGATGTCCCCACATACATTTATAATATAATGCCTCTTTCTCATCAATCTCTCTTTCTAGGTCTTGGTTTAACTGCACTGTATATTCCCTGCTAAAACCTGCAGTGAAAAATTTATTTGATGCCTTTGTTAGGTGTGTTAAGCACCTTTTTGTAGTGCCGCCTTTTCGCTAAGCACGTGCTTACTTTGCTTAATGTTTAATTCAATTCTGGTAATGGTCTTCCACAAACAACACGGCAAGATATGAAGAACTGATATTTTCTCTTACAGACGATGAGTTGCTTTATTTAGTTATGGAAAAGCAATCGAGGACTACCTGTCTACGGCACTTTCATGAAGGAATTTCTAAAGAAAACAGCCTTGTATTCAGGTTACACATGGTAAACCCATGAAAACGCTTAGCTAGCAGCCAGCCCGCTCACTGGGATTCGAACCTCGGACCGAATTATGAGTGTTCATAGACTACCGTTCGACCTTTGGTGGACGGTCTTCAGATGATGAGAGATCTATGGTAGACAGTGACTGAAATCCCAAGATGCATGAAACACATTACTGGGCATCCAATATCACGTTTTACTATGCCTAAAGCCTTAGCTAGAGTTTTCAACGCCCGAGGACAACTGCAGATTTCGCTCACCCTTCAGTTTGCCGAGAATGTAAACAATTTCATTCTAAAACCTCGTAACATCAGTTTTGTATTTCCTTGATACTACGCCCAGGGACTGATGTCCATCCTTGACCCTCCCTATGTTACGCCACTGACTATGGCTACGAAGTAATCTGATGGCGTTTTGTTCGCTCGCTTTGAAGCCCTTGATGCCTTCTCGTCGGAGACAGTATCTTCTGTAGTGTTCCAAACACAAGATCTGAGTAGCTCAACAATGGTGTCGAGTTTTAAGGATGACAGCAACAGTCGCTGGCAAGACTAAATCAGAGGTTGTCATCCACTTTCAAGGATAACAGCAGCAGCCGCTGCAGTATTATACCACGGCTTGTTATCCAGTTTCATGGATGGGATAACAGCTTTAATCTTACGATTGGATAACAGCTTTAATCTTACGTTTGGATAACAGCTTTAATCTTACGATTGGATAACAGCTTTAATCTTACGATTGGATAACAGCTTTAATCTTACAATTAGCTTTAAGCTTACGATATTTTGATTATGCAAAGATTTTGAATATCAAAATATTTGCATAAAGCAGAGATTATGCAATCGTCCTTCGAACACCATCGAAAGGAATTTGCAAGTGCTGAAATTTTCGTTTGTGGAAGTAAAATGCTTGGTGGCTACATGAAGCTCATATATCTGAAGAAGATTAATTCACTACTGACTGCGTTGTACCAATGTTCTTCTGTCCACATGCATCTTTTCCAAGATTCTTCGCGAAAAAAATTTACTACACCTCATAATATAGCAGCTGTCACTAGTTTGTTGAAAAGTGAAGATATTGTCACATATCTTAGCGTATGTATTTTGAGTTATCTTAAGGGGGCACAGGACCTTTAAATCTTCAAAAAATCGATTTTCAGATTTTTGCCTTTTATGAATATATAAACATTTCTGAACAAAATGCAAAAAACCGCGTTGCAAAATTCGCATTATTTCTTGAGTTATGAAAGTTTATATCGGATAGTAAACCAGCGACGCTCGTTTAAAGGGACAAATATGGTGGTTGTTTACATTTTGGTTACGCTGTATACGAGCGCATACTTTTATTATTATACACAGAAATATTTAATACTGTGTTTTTTAATTTCCTTTTCATGTAGGGGAAGAAGGATGGCAACTACTCAACTTCACTGCTGGTAGTTTGTTTACATGATAATTCTTATTTCCACGCTGGATCTAGAACGTTGTTTGAGTGTTTCTATTTCGGTCTTTCATATCAAGTTTGTTTTACTGTGAAATCGTTTATGTAAAGATATTTGTTTTGAAATTTAAAAATTAATAATAATATGAAAAGAGCTTCAGGTCAAAGACCAAAGAAAAGGAAAAGGAATAATTTCTTTGGAAATCAGTACACAAGAAGTAATGATAAAGATGCAAATGTCTCTGCATCAGCAAAAAAACTTCTAGATCATTTAGTGGTATCTGATGACAGCGAATTTGAAGGGTATACAATCATTGATAAAAGTTTATTATTTTCTGGATTAGAAGAATACTTATGCTGTCATGTTTGCCATAATAAAATTAGTATTACTTCTGAAGTAGTATATGGTTTAACCGTAAAAATAAATATTTCATGCTGCTCTTGTGGAGTACTAACATCTATAAGAAATTCTAAACTTGTAGGTGAAAAACAAAATGCTTCTGATTTAAACAGAAGATTTACTTTAGCAATGAGATGTATTGGAAAAGGATTGACAGAATCCAGAACATTTTGTGGAATTATGGATCTACCACCACCTGTAACACAGAAGTCATATGACAAAATATTAAGTCATATGCATGCTGCTACACGTAATATTGCGGAAAATAGTATGAAGATAGCAGCTGACGAAGAAATAAAAATGACTGGTTCTTCAGATTTGACCGTCAGTGGAGATGGCACATGGAAAACCAGAGGACATTCTTCACGTTTCGGTGTAACTTCCATTATTGGTGGTGAAACGGGTAAAATTATTGATCGTTATGTTTCAAGTTCCTACTGCAAAGGTTGTGAGACTGGAAAAAATATATCCTCAAAGGAAAGCTATTTGAAATGGAAAATGGAACATAATAAAGTATGCAATAAGAATCATTCAGGCTCATCTGCACAAATGGAAGTGAATGGTATGTTGAGTATGTTTTCGCGATCCGAAGAAAAGTATGGTGTCCGTTACGTTAATTATATTGGTGATGGAGATTGTAAGACTTTCTTAGCCCTTACGAAGGATAACCCGTATAATGTTCCAATTTCAAAGATAGAATGTGTGGGCCACATCCAAAAACGAATGGGTGCACGTTTGAGGAAACTTAAACAGGAATTCCGTGGCAAGAAACTGTATGACAAGAAACCTCTTAGCGGTAAAGGTCGACTTACAGATGTGTTGATAGATCAACTTACAACATATTATGGTAATGCCATTAGGAAGCATTCTGACAATTACCACGATATGCAAAAAGCTATATGGGCTATTTGGTATCATAAACGTTCAAATGATAATGAAGTAACCCATGACTTTTGCCCCGATGGTGTTGATTCTTGGTGCGCGTACAAAAGAGCAGTTGTAAATGGCACAAATGAAAACTTTAAACACACGAATTCAGTTCCTGTAGCAGTTATGGATGCTATAAAACCCATATTTAAAGATTTGTCCCACCCAGACTTGCTAAAGAGATGCATAGGTGGTCGAACACAAAATGTGAACGAGTCGCTAAATTCGTTGATCTGGACGTTTTGTCCGAAAACAACAAACAATAGTAGAAAAATTGTAGAAATTTCTACGAATTTAGCAGTAGCCAACTTTAATGATGGTAAACGGGCAACGCTGTTCATCATGAAAGAATTAGAATGTATACCTGGAGCTAACTGTGTAGCATTTGCGAAAGAAGCAAATAGACTTCGTATTAAATTCGCACTGAAACGAGCCCAGGACAATACTTTAGAGGCTCGAATTACCAAACGAAGGGAAAAGAAGGAAGCTGATGAGCTTCATAAACAAAATGAAGGAGTAGTTTATGCTTCTGGTGCATTTTAAATTTGTTTTGTAAAATATAAATTAGAGAAAAGCGATATTGTATCTTTAAATTGAATTTTCTCAAATTGGTAATTTTCAAGTTTGCGCGCAGTGTTATTATCAAACCATATATGCTATGCCCATAAAAATTTAACTGTGTATGCTAGTGTTGTTAGTCTGCATGCTAAAACCAAAAATTTTACTTATGTCGATATATATACATATATTTACCTTCAAAACATGATAAAAAATTTACATATTTTTAAATTTTAAAAAGTTTTCTTAATTTTTCAAATTTAACATTCATTTTATAATATATTTTGGTTTTAAGTTAGAGGTTAATGTATTTCGAATGCATTTTTACCAAAAATTGTTTTCTATATGCAATATTTCCAGAATTATGATGCGCGCAACATTTGATAATTTTTATTTACATGTTTCTTATGTACATTTTTAAATGCTTAATTTACAAATTATTTATTTATTTAAAATTTTTATTTCACATACAGTGTAATAAGGCATATCTATGTAAGGTATATAGTAAAAAAAAATATAACCTTTTAATGATATAATATGAGTTTTTGTGTTTCGAGTTTGAGGATTTTTATGATCGTTTCGACGAGCCCAAAGGTCCTGTGCCCCCTTAATAGCAAACTAAATATATGCGTGTTATCTGGGGATTTGACAGTCTGTCGCTAGTCGCTATCGATGCCTTCATAGCTGCAATCAGCCCTTTAAGAGGAATTGAGCATAAGTACGTAACTGTCAATAATTACGTAATTACATAATTATGTAACTGTAATTAACTGTCACGTATGAATAGACAGTAGGCAAACTGCATCAGAATTAAGTAGGATCATATCTCCTAATGATAATTGCATTTCTGTTACCTATCGCTTAACATATGGTCATTCGATTTCTAATTTGAGCAGAATCCTGATGTACCTGGAATCTGCTGTGTATTCTTTGCAGTCCTTTCTTGATTAGTGTTGTCACTTTTCTCATTGTCTAATATCTCTACGATGTTATACCATGCTTTGTACCGTTTTAACTACTGCTGGCACATGAGGCTTAAGATGTGAAAATATGTTTATCTCTTCCAATATACACCAGTTCCTGGCAAGGAATCCAAGTTACATTATCCCAGCAGGATCATGCAGGCTACTCATAGCTTATTGCCCAAGACTGGCTACGACATTTATTGATACTTACATAATCTACCTGCTACACAAATATGTTCCCTATCGAGCATGAGGCCCATCAATAAAATTGATGAATACTCTCATTTCGACCGGATTGCAATTCCAGCGAATGGGCTGTTCGCATGGGATTTTCGTTGTTTTTCCCTTGTGCAACGTGAATGCCAGACAATTTGCCTTGGAAAATCCACCAAGAAGTTATCTCTTTTCTTAAGAAAATAGCCCTCACGTGTTTCAAATCAAACAAACCAAAGTTTTAAAAAGTCCTCCACGAAGGCAAACCTGTTCTTAGGCAAAATGCCCTTGGATGTACAGTGATCAAAATATTGTGACTTAAACTCTATCTGTCATGCGTGGCCTCAGTTGCCTCGCAGTCCTTAATGTGAAACAATATCTAGCAAATGTGGAATGTTTGCCGTTGGATTATATCCGTGCCTGTTCAGTTTTATGCCTCAATGCATTGTAGTCAGTACTTAATTTCTAAAACAGAATAACTATGAAACTATAATTAACTATGAAAGGTCATCAGGAAAAATAATTAACTATGAAAAAATAATTAACTATGAAAGGTCGTCAAGAAAGATAAAAATAGAGAAAAAAATAAAATTAAGTCAAATGTAAATTAATAAATAAAAAGAGGTAATTAAATTTAATTAATGCAAATAGTTCAGTAGTAAATTAGGATTTCGGAACTCATCTAAAATTAGACTCCAAATAAAATTATACTTTTGTTCAGAGACTGAGAAGTACTGGGACTGGATTTCAGCCCAATTAAAGCCGTGACTGCGGCTTGCTTTCGTACTGAAGGTGACCACACTGCATGCATATCCCTCTGTATCATGGATCTCACATACTCGTTAAATACAAAACCCAGAAATCAGACAGGATTAGCTTTTTTTTTATGAAGAGCATTGCTTATTGATTATTGGTCACATAATATCACGATGAAAGGTATTTATTATACTAACCTGCTGATTTAACTTGGACAAGGCTCATCAGCGGCCGAGCGGTAAATCCGCTGAATGCTAGTAATTCATCAGAAATCAAATCTCGACAAATAGGCTGGCTGCAGAGGAGATTTTGATGTTTTCCTCATGCAAAAGTGAATTAAAGCCGGTTTCCATTACAACGTTCCTTTAAAAAGTTATATCTTCTCTTGATAGCTGGCACATTCTTTGACATAATAATCCAATACAGTTCCTATTATCTATAACGGTGTTGCAAACTCTGCAGAAAATGCTACTTTTGCATAAAAACGCTCCAACGCACAAGACTAAAATTTCCCAGATTGCTCTTCAGAAATAAGAATTTCAGCTTATACACTATCCACCATGTTCACCAGATTTGTTCTCCAATTATTTCTTTTTCGTTTCAAAAACTGAAGCAGTATTTGTGCATTTCATACTGCAGTCTGATGATGATTTCAATGATGTTCAGGATTATGTGACGGTTGTAATGAAATATTTTTTTCTGTTGGAATTGAATATTTAATTGATTGCTGTACTAAATGCATTGAAGTCTACGTGGGAAACTGAGAAAGGAATTTTAGACATTTATCTTTTACAAATTTCTTAGGCTTAAACTTACTGAATATCTCTCTATATAGGGAACAAAATTAAGCAGAGAGAAGGAATATTTCACAAATGGCATAATACCACAAAACTGAGATGTACATAAGCTGTACAAAGAAATTTCTTAACATCATGATCTAAGACCTAAAGCAGTAAATTTTCTGAATTACTTAAAAATAATACACTTATTATGAGTCCAGGTAAACCTTGAAATTTAAGATGGGAAGTTAGATTTTGAATGTTCATCATGAGTTTCAAAGCTATTAAGTTAAGCTGCAGAAAACTTCTCAAAAGAGAAATTAAAAGCTGAAAACAAAAAAACAAAACAAAAAAAATTACAGGAAAATTAATGTACTGACCAAAAAAACAAAAAAATTCAAAATTTTTCGGACTTCACCACACAAGCCAGTTAAAAAAATTAAACTAAGGAAGTAGCTGTTATTTTGGAAGCAAATGAACAAAAACTTTTTATTTGAACAATAATTAAAAATATACATAGATTTCAAATTATTAGTGGAAAGGTCATTAAAAATGCCACTGTGGTAATCGTATTAGAAACCTTTCTAAGCATAAATCCACTGGTAATTAAAAAAAGAACAACTGCAAATAAATGTCATGAAAGACATTATTATGATTCTGAGGAATAAATCATATCTGTGTGTTGATTCACCGTAATTAGCCATATTTCTAGAATTGTGTTTCTCCTGAAATCAATTTCTCATGGATTTCAAGGATTTGAAAAGTAGTAAAAAAGTATGAAATGGGTTAAAATGAATGTAAACGGGTTAAAAAATGGCACTTATCTCACGTATATACTGTAATTGTTTTAGAACTTGTATTTTAAAATCATTAAAAATTGTTTTCCAGATATTTCATTAAATGGCTTCACAAAACTCCCTTTTTTCTCTGAAGACCGACAGTTTTAAATTATATTGCTTATATTATTTGTTACTGCACTAAAAATGGTCTGCGTTAATAGATGTTGTGTAATATTTACTTATATTAAGGTATTATATTAGATTAAGTTTACTTTTATATAAAGTAAAATACAGTAATAACGTATACATGTGTAAGATAAGTTGATAAAAAGGTTAACTTTTTTTGTTATTGTTTACTTAAAACATCCATCATAAGTCATACATTTAAAATTTATGTGCATAAGTTGATTTACACATTTGCATTAAACTGAATATTTTGAAATACATTACGTTAGGTTAATAATATACTTATGTATAATTTACTAATATTTTACTCTCTATGCGTACAAATATACTGCATTATTTCAGACTTACATATTTAAATTTTTGGTTAAAAACTGCATTTAAGACAAGCATTTTTAGACTTCACATCTCTGAGTAGTGTAAAGCTAAAATATTACAGAGAGAAAAAAAAAGGGGGGGGGGACTTTTAAAGTACAGTTCTAATACTAGAATTTAGATGCTTTGATCCTATATATATCAGTTCTTTTGACAAAACTCACATAAATGTCAACACATAATGCTGTCTTCCCTATTGCTTAAATAGTTTTGAACATATAAATATTTTTTCAGATTTTTATTTAAGATTATTTTATTTTTCAATTCCTTTTCATAAAAATATGATTTCACTGCTTGCATAGATGATTTATCTAAATCTGTTGATCAGAATTTCAAGAAATTCTGATTATTTGTGTGAACTCCGCATCTGCATAAAATGGCCAATTATTAGGAATTTAAAACAAGAATAATATTCAGATATATTCATAGTTCTTTATTTTGCATAATGCTTTAACTATCTATCAAAGAATTGTCGGGTTTTACTTATTTAATTCAATGTTCAATCCTAGGAACCCCACAAACACTAATAAGCGAATAATCGCTTAAGTGCGTGAACAAATACGTAAGATTTAAGAAGAGTTGACTACTTCTTATTTCTTAGAATAAATACAATCAATTCCTAACTCGGACGTACAGCAAAACTTGGGCTTGAACTTAAATGTGTTAGGACTGAGTGTTCTGTGCGTAGATTTAGCAAACATTTTGAAGTAACTCCTTAACGTCCTGATCTGGAACAGGGAGCTGAAATCAGCTGTGTTCTGGTGTAGATACTGCGCTGAAGAATAACTGCACTTGAAGGGGATTTAAAATCCTCTTTTATTAAATCAATATTATTTACACACCCCAAC
>KK113091.1:48663-91370 GCA_000611955.2 Stegodyphus mimosarum | reverse complement strand
CACACATTATCATTCAAGCACAATTAAATTCTTCCCCCCACTCTCTCTCACCGGTGTTAGATGAAAAGCAAACCGCCATTGCGGGTTTTCTGTGTTCGGGGGTGTTCAACTCTTCCACCTACAATCGACTAACATTAGTTAGAACTTGACATACGAGACCTGAAAAGACGTCCTATAACCAGCTAATCCTAAGGTTCTCACTAGCTTTATGTCTAACACTTTAAGTGTATTTGGTGGAGAGCCTAATTAACACTTGCATTGTAAAATTACTCAATCTTTAACTTTTCATGCATACATTTCGCAGTTTGCACACAACATTCACATTAATATTACACTTAGCGTGCATTGCTAGCATAATATTATTATTTGTTACATTTCATAACACATTAACAATTTCATAGCAGGCATGAAATACAAATATAGGTTAAATTTCTAAGCTTACAGCAAGTGCTTACTATTCCTTTCTCAAGGTACTTTCTTGAAATATCAAACTACATTGAATTAATAGTCCACAGACTAAATCGTGTTCTTCAATTTTCCGATTTTTCATTCTAGATATTTTACAAGTCTTTCGACAAAGCGTCATGCAAAATCATTTAGTTAACATTCTTTTCAGCAATTCATTGCTTTTACAAAATTAATCTATTTACAATGCTTCAGAATCTACTTTACAAACATTAAGTAATTTTAAGTCTTTGCAGAATTACAATTTTTAAGCAAAAACATTTTTCTTTCAAGATGAGTACTTATCGCCCACTTGGCGTAAAACTCAACCTCGCTTGAGGTAAAATCGACCCTGCAGCTTGCAGTACACTCGAAAATTAACTAAACTTTTGAATAAGAAATGCTACTTATCTTATTGTGGTCATCCATCCTTTTCTTGGCCCAATCCTTGAAAGAATAAGTTGAAGCTTGGGCCAGTCTCCTTGACTTTGGTTGTTGGTCCTTGGAAGCTTGTTCATCTCTTTTCCTTTTACAATTCCGTCGTTGTATTCTGCCGTACTTGCGCTGGGGAGGAGGTTGCTCTACTGGGCGTTTGGTGAACTGGGCCCTTCGCTCCTGGGCCCTCGTTCGTTGCTGCTCCTGGTTCCTGCTGTATTCGGGACGTTGATTCTCAGGCTGCTTGCTTCTCAGGCACCCGTCCGAAGATTCCGCAGTTCTCTTGGGTATTTTGGGCTTTCCTTGCCCATTCTGCTTTCGTCTCTTGGTCTGCTCGTAGGTCCGTTCGTAGGTCTGCTCACCTGCATCGTCAGTATTTCTTTTGAATCCACATTTTTGGTTCTTACTTCTACTTTGTTGAGGGGGAGCTTTCTTTTTCTGACTTTTCGATGCCATCTTTGCTGGTTCCTGCTGTTTTCGCTGAAGTACATCTTCCGTGCTATTAGATTGCCTCGGATCCTGGAAAAAATCTTTAAATACTGACATTTCATTATGATTATAGTAAGGCTTGATTTGATCCACATTCGCCGTGATTTTTTGTCCATCATTTCTTTTTAATATAACCACTGCCTGTGTAACTTTCTCAATTATGAAAGGGCCTTCAAAACGCGGAAAAAATTTCCCCACCTTTTCTTCTGGAGCATTTGACAAGTTATGTTTTATTTTCAGAACTTCATCTCCCACATTGTACTCGACCCCTCTTCGCTTTTCGTCATAATATAATTTTTGTTTTCTCTAGGCCATTTCTATATTTCCCGTCGCTTCCCGTATCAACTTTTGTATATCACTTATTTTAAATTCTTCTGCCCTTTCCTGGACAAAGAAAAGTTTATCTAAGGGTGTCAAAATTTTTCTTCCAAGAAACAGTTCAACGGGTGTTTTTTGTGTAGTATCGTGTTTGGCGGTCCTAAGGGCAAATGCAAATTCATTTATATGGCTATCCCAGGTAGAGTGATAGTTCTTCACATAACTTCGAATTATTTTCACTACATTTCTATTAACCCGTTCCCCTATGTTTGACTGCGGACGATACGGGACCATCTTTAGATGAAGTATGCCCAGTTTTTCACACATTTCCTCAAAAATATTACTAACAAACTGAGGACCGTTATCGGAAATAACTTTTAGGGGCGCTCCGTATTTGAAAATATACTTATTTAGAATTGAATCTACTACAATTTTTGCAGACGCGCGTTTTAACGGAATCAACTCTACCCATTTGCTACTGTCCACTATAACTAAAAGGTATCGGCTTTTGTTAACTTTACTTCTAGGATAAGGTCCCAATAAATCGATGCCTATTATTTGATTTGGGAATTCTGATTTAATACTATTTAGGAACCCGGCCGGGAGGAAATTAACATAATTATTTAATTGACATGTTGGGCACGACTGGACATACACCCTAGTAAACTTTTGCAGTTCTGGAAAGAAAACTGCCTCGCGAACTTTTGGACAGTTTTTCTTATACCTAAATGGGTCGAAATGGCACAATCGTGCAACTCCTCTAATACATTCAATCTAATGCTAGCTGGGATAAACGGGCTATATTCATGGTTCTCATTAGTCGTTTTCGTATAGAATAACAGTCCGTGAATTATTTCGTAATTTGCGGCCCTATTTCTTATCGGCACAATATCCGGATGACTGAAATTCTCAGGGTCGGCCAAATAATTATATATATTTTTGAACTCCGGATCTTTTTTGAGTTCGGCTTTTACTGTTTCACGAGAATCTAATACTTTGGATGTCAGCATGACTATCTTAATTATACTTCCATTTTCATCTAAGTTAATTCTGCTTAAAGCATCTGCCACAACATTTTCTTTTCCCGGCGTATGTTTAATTATTAGGTTATATTCCTGTAATTTGAGAGCCCACCTTATTAATCTGGGTGATAAATTTTTACCAGAATAGAGTTTAGAGACGGCGCGTGGTCGCTATGTACAGTTACTGGAGAACTTCCAAAGAACACACGAAATTTTTGTACTGCTGATAACACTGCGAGAGTTTCTCTTTCCGTTGCTGAATAGTTTCTCTGGGTTTCATTTAATGTTCGACTGAAAAAGGCCACGGGTTGACCATTTTGAGAAAGCACTGCCCCAATCGCAAACTCTGAAGCGTCCGCTGAAATCTCTAATCCTTTATCCCCCTCTGGAAATTTTAAGACAGGAGCTTGAGTCAATGCGTCTTTCAGTTTTTGAGTTGGCTTCTGCTGACCAAGTTGGCTTCTGCTGACCACGAAAACCTAGCTTTCTTTCTTTTCAACTTTAGCAGCGGCTCAGCTATTTTTGCAAAGTCTTTAATGAAGGACCCATAGTATGAACACATCCCAAGAAACGACGATAATTTCTTCGCTGTTTTAGGAACAGGATAATTTTTAATAGCTATTATTTTTGATTGATCCGTTTCGATTCCATTTTGGGAAATTTTAAATCCTAAATAGCGTAACTCTTTTGCGGCAAATTTACATTTAGACGCATTTATCTTTAAACCAGCTTCATTTAACAATGAAAACACTTTTCTTAAATCTTGTAAGTGTTGTTCTAGATTACTATTTGTAATTATAATATCGTCTAAATATATGAACGTGCTTTTACCAAGGACCGGTCTTAAGACGGTGTCCATACATCTTTGGAACTTTGCCGGCGCGCTAGATAAACCAAAAGGCATTCTAAGAAATGCGTACGTGCCAGACTTAGTTATGAACACGGTTTTGTGTACGTCTTCGGGTTTTACTCCAATCTGAAAATAGCCACTCGTAAGATCTAACGTAGTCATGTATTTTGTAGACGAAATATTTCGAATTATTTCTTCGATTATCGGCAACGGATATACAGGATATTTTGTAACTGAATTTAACTTGCGATAATCTATAGCAAAACGCCACCGCTTCGGGTGCGTAATCGGGTAATCATTATTTTTCTTACACAGGACAACGGGGCTAGCGTAACTGCTAGAAATTGGCGTGATGATTTTATTCTTTAACATCTCTTTAATATGATGTTCAATTATTTCTTCTTTGACCTTATCATATCTATATGGCTTTTGCCTAACTGGCTGAGCATCCCCCGTGTCAATGTCGTGGTTCACGACCTGTGTGAAACCCGGTACATCACTAAATAAATTCGAAAATTCACTTACCAGTCCCTGGATTTTTTCCTTTTCTTCTGCTGGTAAATGTTGCAAGTCCAGCTGCGGGGGCTTATCATTCTTGATTTCTATTGGCTTCATATTTAACGTCAACTCTCCCCCTTTGAAATCAATTTTTGCTTCTGCCAAACTAAAAAAGTCCACACCTAGAATAATACATGTTTGCAGGTTTCGCACAATATAAAATAAGATTTTTACCTGTTCGTTGTTGATACGCACGAACAACGGTACTTTTCCTAAACAGCTACACTTCTCTCCTTGGGCCGCTATGACATCCGTGTCTCTTGCACTAAAAATTCTGTAACGGCGAAAGTGCTTCTTGAAAAATCTTTCCGATATAAAGCTGCTTTGGGCTCCTGTATCTAAGAGAGCCGTCGCCGGTATGTTGTTAATTAGAACTTCAATCTTCGGTAAACTCAAATTCTTCACGACCACGGTGTTTAAATTGATTTTGGAAGGGTTTTGCGCTGCTTCGGACTTCTTCACCTTCCTCGAAGAAATCCATCTTAGTTTAAATTCTTCTTATTCTGGTTGCCCTCGGAATCTTTGCTTGTTCTTCTATTGAATTCCCTTCGTTCGCCGCTCGATTTAGGAGACACATCTTTCTTCGGCCATTGCTTCGCCTTATTCCCGTAACTTTGATTTTGCTTCTGCTGGGGTCTTGGCGAACTCCACTGACTTCTTCGCTCAAATTGGCGTCGTCGCTCGTTGTCGGCTGTTCTTCGGCTTTCAAATTGTACTGCGAGCTCAAATAATCTGTCTAACGTCGTTGGGTTTCTTAGCTCGATAAAATCTTGAACTTGGGCAGTAGCCTAGGAAGTATAATTTGAATAACTTCAGGATCCGGGCGACTTCCATACAAAAGCTTGAAAACTTGAATTTTTCTCAAAATAAAATTAGACAAATCTTCTATTTTTTCTTCATATCGACTAAAAAGTTCCGCTTCCTGTCCGGCTCGATCTCGTAATATAGGAAATGCTTTCACCAAGGAATTTTTGAAATTTTCATACGTATATGTGGGGCTTCCTGGTTCTCCCAAGAGATTCTTTTCAATGCACTTGAACCAACTTAGTGCTTGGCCCTTCAAAGCGCTGGTAGCGAGAGCGACTTTCTGAAATTCGTGAACTGGATATAGCATGAAGTGGGAGTCTAGCTTTTCTAGGAAATTAATTACGGCTGTCTTGCGTCAAAACTTGCCGCTGGCTTCATGGCTGCTCGCATGGTTTGTACGATGTAGCCAAATCCTTCTAAGCCAGGAGGTGCTATCTCAGGATTCTGGACAGGTACAGCAGGTATCTCAGGTTCGTCTTCTTGTCTTTGAGGCCATCCTCTTATTTTTCTTCGGGCGCCACTGTCAGGACTGAGCGTTCTGTGCGTAGATTTAGCAAACATTTGGAAGTTTGCTAAATCTACGCATCTGATCTGGAACAGGGACCGATCTGGAACAGGGAGCTGAAATCAGCTGTGTTCTGGTGTAGATACTGTGCTGAAGAATAACTGCACTTGAAGGGGATTTAAAATCCTCTTTTAGTAAATCAATATTATTTACACACTTCCCAACTCGGGAGGGATACAGAAAGTAAAAGACCGCACTTGGGCCTAACTTAACAATCAGATAAATTTGATACTAAAACTAAATAGAAATTTAATTAAACTTTGCTCACACAGCAAATCGCGGAGTTGGCCTCTAACTAAATGGTGCGTAGCAAGAAATACTAATACTAGCGCACTTCAATTTATTTCAATAAGCAATCACGTAGTAAACACTATCTATGGCTTATAATTTTAGCTGCTAGCTGGTCAGGCGAACGTCGAACAGAATGACCGTGATCTGAGACTAAAAGCTCTCTCACTCTGAGAGGTTTCTTTAAATAGTACTTGGCTCTACTTTAAATTAGCATAAGCTGAAAACGCGCGCCTCTTCTGACGGGAAGTTGAAACAGAGAAGAGATAGAAAGATTTAAATTAAAATAAAACTTTGTTAGTTTAACTAAAACCTTTCAAATCAATATAAAACCATGCTTAACAAAAGCTGACTGAAGAGGCAGCCGAAGCTATCAAGATTCTAAATAGTTGGCCTCTAAATCTAAATTAAGTAGGCGAAGCCCAACAAGAACCTAAATTATGGCCGAGCGTAGCAATATCTAAGAGACACGTAGCCAAAAGGCAAACGTGCGCTAGTCAGGGAAACAGACTCTCTCTCACGAAATCTGTGAAACATCGACTTAAATACTACTCTTTACTCATATGCATTAACTGCGTTTCTGAAATTACATTCTGGTAGGAAATTGTAAGGTGAAACTAGAACGATAGGAAAGATGCATAATCTTTAAATAATTGTTAATGAAATTAGGATAAATCTTATATTTTCCCCCACCAGAATTTAACTACTCAAAGAATAAGGTCTCAAAACCACTTTGTTTAACAGTGTAAATTCTACAAAACTTTTTTTCATTAAAATTCAAACTTGTAGCAACAGTGGTTTCTTGAATTCCTCATTAAAACTTTTCCTGTTTTAGCGTTAACATTAGAACAATTTCTAAAGCTGTACTAAAACTAAGAATTTTGCATTCATAATTTTACAATTTGACATACATCTGCTTCATCTTTACTTTCCGTCAGACGTCAGTCTTACCCTTCCAACTAATCTTTAAGGAAAAAGTATTAGTGGATTTATTTCACAAGCCATTTTATTTTTCTTACCACTAGCCTTTTATTGAAATTATTTTGGCCCTCAAACAACTTTCATTCACACAAAATTTAAATCTCCTTCCCCCCTCCCACTTTCTCCAGAAGTTCTTCTGACTGAATTGAGTGTGCTAATGTTGTGCTTCGGCGAACTACTCTACCACCTACACAACAACTACTTATTTTTTAAATCTTGACACTCAAAACCTTAGAAGACTCCTTAAACACAAAACTAGTTCTAATGTACTAAAATAGAACTTAATTTAAATTCTCAATTGAAGCCTGGAGAGCCTAACATTAAACACATTGAACCTATATTTTCTTTTAATTCATCTATTATACAAAGTATTTTACTGTCATGCTTGACCAAAACTTACCTTTGTATTAATTTTACAGTAGTTTTAAAGGTGACATTAGCTTTCTGCTTTGAATACAACATTTTAACATGCAATATTTTAAAATTCACTTTACATCATTAGTTATCGTTGCTATACAAAATTTACAAACTTTTGCTACAATATTTTTAAGTTAGCACATTTTAGATTAAAGTGTTTTGATTAAAATATTTACAAATTAGTTTCTCGCAACTTGAGCATTCTCTAAAAGGTATATACAAAATAAATTCTCGCCAACTTGCGTATTCAAAAAAGCTTTTCTGTTTAAAATATAATTACAATTACATTCTCGCAAACTTGCGAATTCAATTTCTTGCTTTAAACAGTTGCATTTTTATTAGCAACGTTAAACAACATTACATAAATCGAACTTTCAATCTAAAATCGGAAAGAGGGAAAATTTCCACTTATCTTTATTTTTTTCTAAACTCTTCCATCCTGATTAAGCAGAACTCCTCGAACGTCGGATGCTTCAGAAATGGCAATCTTCTTTTTCGGCTTGGTTGGCTTGTTACCTCCGTTAGCAGTCTTTTCAGCTTTTTACCTTCCTCAATGAATGGCGCCGACTTTCGGATGGATTGAGGATTCTTGAAATCTGGCCTCTCTTTATGTCCTGGGGCCAGCTTCTTTGCTGGGGATCTTTAAACCTCCTTTTGGGCCTCCTGGCAAGCTGGAACGTCACCGCTTCCGCGTCAGCTGACCTTTTCTCTCTCGTGGTTCTTCGCTCCGACATTCTTGTGGCTTCTTTCGAGGTGGTTGGGTTAAGTTCTAACGTTTGACGTTTTCTTGAAATACTATCCATGGGCTTTTTCCGCTTTCCCATCGGCACTTGCTTCTATTTGTAGGGGCACTTTTCTTTTTTTTTCGTTCTCTTCATTCTCGCTGAGCCTGAACCTTGCGGCTGCTGCTGCGTTCGCTTCGCTTCGCGTTACTTTCTTTAGCGTTCTCCGCTTGTTTTCTTTTGGTTGCTGGGGATCTTTGCTAGGCGACGGCGACATCAATGTTCCTTGCGCACTCCCAGGATACTGTAATAGATCTTTTAGAATTTGAGAATCCGTACGGCTATAGTACGGTATCAGCTGGTCAATATAAGCACTTATTTGCTGACCGTTTTCCGCCTTTAAATAAAACGTTGAGAATTTGATCTTTTCAATAACAAATGGCCCATCAAGCCTGGGTTCGAGTTTGGTCACCTTGCTTTCGGGGGCAGATATTAAGGAATGTCTAATTTTTTATACTTTCTGTCCCACGGTATATTGTACACTGCGTTAATTTTTATCGTAATACAATTTTTGTTTCTGCCGTGCCCCATCAGAATTTTTGATGGCCTCATTATTAATTTTCTGGATATCTTTCAATTTAAAGTCTTCCTCTCTTTGTTAAACGAAAAATAGCTTATGCAGTGGCGTTAAAATTTTTCTTCCTAAAAATAATTCTGCGGGTGTTTTCTGTGTGGTATCATGTTTTGCTGTTCTCAAGGCAAAGATAATTCATTGACACAGCTGTCCGAACGGTCATGATAATTCTTAACATATCCCCGAATAATTTGAACTATATTCTTATTTATACGTTCCGCAATATTCAATTGCAGTCTATAAGGTACCATCTTCAGATGGTACCTTATAGACTGCAATTGAATTAATGCGTATACCAAGGCCTGTGCAAAGATTTCCAAATAAATAAATTATGAATTGCCTACCATTATTTGATATTACTTTTACTGGGACTCCGTATTTTAAAATATATTTATTTAGAAACGTATCTGCTACTAATTTTGCTGAAGCTCGTTTAAGAGGAATTATTTCCACCCATTTTGAGAAATGATCCACGGTGGTTAACAAGTATCTGTTTTTATTAATCTCTGTTCTACGGTAGGGAAGGAGCAAATCAATGCCAACTAATTCCTTTGGGAAAGTGGTTTTTATGCTTTTTAAGTACCTGGCCGGGCTGTAATTAGCGTCGGTAATTAATTGACACAAATAACATGGCCGTCACCACTTTGTGCAACTGCGGAAAATTCACTGCTTCGCGGACACTTTGCAGGGTTTTCTTAACCCGAGGTGCCCCGCTATTTTCAAGTCATGAAACTCCTCTAACATAATTAAGCGTAGACTCATTGCGACTACCGGCCGCAGCTCTTGATTATCGTTGGTTGTTTTCGTGAGAAACAGCAATTTATCAATAATTTCATAATGAGCCGCCCTATTGCGAATAGCCGTTAAGTTTACATGTTCAAAATTTTCAAGATCTTCCAGATAAGCATAAATGTCTTTGAACTCTGGCCCATTTTTAATTCGGCAATTATTGTTTCACGGGATTCGATTATTTTAGCGGTTAGCATCGTACATTTAATTGTATTTCCCTCTTCATCTATCTTAATTCTTGATAGGGTATCAACAGCTACATTTTCTTTCGCTGGCGTGTGTTTTATTATTAAATTAAACTCTTGCAGGTTTAATCTCCAAAGTATAAGCCAGGGCGAAAGATTTTTACCAGAGTACAAGCGACCAACTGCCCGGTGATCTAATAAGACAGCGAGAGTTTTCCATTCAATTGCGGTATAACGTTGAGCTTGATTCAGCGCTTTGCTAAAAAAGGCCATTGGTTGTCCATTTTGGGAAAAAGCTGAGCTAACTGCACAATCTGGCACGTCTCCTGCAATTTCTAAATTTTGATTCCCTTCCGGGATTTAAGAACAGGGTCGTTAATTAAGGCGTGTTTCAATTCTTCAAACGCCGTTTTCGCCTCCGTTGTCCATGTGAACCACGTCTTTTTTCGTTTAAGAACCAACAGAGGTTTAACTGTCTTTGCAAAATCTTCTATGAAAACTATAATAAGAGCACATTTCCAAAACTGAAGATAATTTCTTGGCCGTAGTTGGAAGTGGATAACTTTTAATCGCTAATATCTTAGAGTTATCAGTCTCAATACTGTTTTTCGAGATTTTATAGCCGAGGTACCTCAACTCCTTGTCGTCAAATTTGCACTTCTTTGGATTAATTTTCAGGCCCACCTCATTTAATAAAAACTTCCTCTAAATGTTTAATGTGTTCCTGTACAGATTCGCTAGTCACAATAATATCATCGCGATAGATAACTCAACTTTTGCCCAAGACTGGGCTTAAAACAATATCCATAACTTTTTGAAATGTAGCCGAAGCTCCGCTTAAGCCAAACGGCATTCTCAAAAAAGCATACACGCCTGACTTTATAATAAAAGCAGTTTTTTCGACATCCTCGTGTTTTACTGCATCCTAAAAATAGCCTGACATCAAGTCTAGTGTGGTCATATATTTAGTAGACCAAATGTTTCTTATAATTTCCTCTTTTATCGGGAGGGGTAATGTAGGGTATTTTGTTATGCTGCTTATTTTACCGTAATCAACAGCGAATCTCCACGCAATCACATCTGCGAGTCGGAGTCCATTTTTCTTCCTGCATAAAACTACTGGACTTGCATAGGGGCTTTTACTTGGCGTAATTATCTTGTTCTCGAGCATTTTCTTAATGTGTTGCTCAAGAATGTTCTTCCTTCAAACGGTCACACCTATACAGCTTAGACAGAACTGGTGGCTCACTACCAGTATCAATATTGTGAGTCAGAATGTGGCAGAAGCCAGTTTTCTCATCGAATAACTAAGAAAAGTTTCTTACCAAACTTTTGATGTTCTCTCTTTCTCTTTCTTCGAGGTGGGTTAGATCCAAATCCGGGACTGCGGCTTTTTTTTCTTCAATTTTGTCCATCTTGAGCTGTAAAGTAGAATCTTTGAAATTAATTTTTGCGCTAGCTGCGCGTAAGAAATCAACCTCCAATATAACTGCGGTTAACAAATTCTTTACCACTAAGAAATTTATTTTTTGCACCTCACTCTTTATTTGAACATGGAACCCCAGTTTCCACAAGCAGACACACTGTTTACCTTGGGCAGAAATCCCCCGTTGTTCCTTTGTTTTAAACAATCTATAACGACGAAAATGTTTTCAAAGAAGTCCTGCAACAGGAAGCTGCATTGAGCCCCGGTATCAAGTAGGGCGGTAGTAGGGACGTCGTTTAATAATATATGGATTTCTGGCAAGGCCAAATTTTGTACGACTACCGTATTCAGTTTGATTTCTGAGGTATTTTCCTTTCTAGACGGTGACTTGACCCTCCTTTTGGTGATTAGTTTTAATTTTTCTTCTCTGCCCCTTGATCTTGCTGATTTTTATTTCCCCACGCTTTGGTCTGACAAGTCTTTTTCTTATCTGACTTTGATACCTTCCCCTCTTGCCGATACGAATTCTCCTGACCTTGAGGTTTCGTTTGAGCGTGAAACCTTGAATACTGCCTAAAACTGTTTTGAACGCGCGTTTTCGACTTTTCGCCTACTCTAAAATTTCACAGCTAGTTCAAATACGTTTCCCAGGCTTTGCGGATTTCTGACTTTAAGAACGTCTTGGATTGGCGGAAGTAACCGCGGCAATACGATTTCAATAACTTCTTTGTCGGGCCTTTTTCTATATAATAATTTGGCAATGTGGATCTTCCTTAAGATGTCCGTTAATTTGTCCAAATTAGTTTGATACTTACTAAATAATTCGGATTCCAGTTTTGCGCGGTTTCTCACAACTGGGAATGCTTTTAATAGCGAATTCTTAAAATTTTCCCAAGTGTACGTTTCGGATCATTCATCCCCCAACAAGCTTTTGCCAATATGTTCCTAGCAGCTGAGGGCTTGACCTTTTAAGTTCATTGTAACGATGATAATTTTCTGCAACTGTTTCACAGGATATAACGTGAAATGTAAGTCCAGCTGCTCCAGGAAAGTCATCACGGAATCTCTTACATCAAACGTTCCTGCTGGCTTGATTGCTGCTCTCATTTTTTCCATGATAAACCCGAATCTCTCCATTGAGTTTTCTGTGGCTGAAGGAATTGAAAGGATGGAGTGGTCAACGAGAAATCTTCACTACCTAGTGGCATTAAAAACAACTTATATAACTCAGTGTTCAATCCTAGGAACCCCACAAACACTACTAAGCGAATAATCGCTTAAGTGTTTGAACAAATACGTAAGACTTCAAATGGGACAACTACCCTTTATTTCTCATAAATACAATCAGTTCCTAACTCGGAACGTACAGCAAAGCCTCCGCTTGGGCTTAAACTTAAATGAATATAAAATTAAGCTTAACTAAATCTGACTAAAGTTACAGCCGAAGCTATCAAGATTTTAAGTAGTTGGCCCCTAAATCTAAATTAAGTAGGCGAAGCCAAACAAGGGCCTAAAGTACGGCCAAGAGTAGTAATATCTAAGAAAGACATAGCCAAAAGGCAAATGCACGCTAGTCAGAAACTCATACTCTCTCTCACGAAGTCGGTGAAACATCGAACATCGACTTAAGTACTACTCTTGATTCATTTGCATTAACTGCGTTTCTGAAATTACATTCTGGTAGGAAATTGGGAGCTGAAACTAGAATGATAGGAAAGATGGATAAAGTTAGAATAACTGTTAATAAAATTAGGATAAACCTTACAGAATGACAGCAATTATCCGTTAAATGAAATAAAAAAGCTTTTTCTTGTGATTCTAGCTCCACACGGAAAACCAAATCACCCTTCCATAATCGACGCAAATGTAAACAAACACCTCTTCACGACTCGTCGAATGCATAGAAATCACAAAACTGTCTCTGCGCAACTAGTCGGACATTTAGCATTTCTGATATGTATCAGCTATCCGTCCGACGTGGTTCTGCCTTCAGCCTCCGTCGATAAAGGTTGCTCTTTTTTCGCTGTCTCTATTAGATGGGAAATGACCATGATCCGTTGCCTTCTGGCATCGCTCTTACGCCTGATAAGCTCGCTACTGTTGAACTGCACTATGGCTACTGCCAACGACTCTGCTATGATTAGGGACACTACGATTTCACCGGAGAATGGAAACATGAATATTGAAGAAATAAATTATGAAAAAGCTGCTATTGATACGAACTTCGAAATCATGAGACTGGAAGCCAAAATAGAGAACACGAGACAACTAAAACAGCAAATGGACGCTACTACAGCCGTTTAGGATCCAGACCAGCACACACCACTTATGGCCAAAGCAATAAGGGATATGATGAAGCAAGTAGAGCACCTAAAGGGTAAGCGTGCATTTTATACCTCTCAAGTAGAACCCTCTTGATAGCCTCGCTAACAACTTTAATGCAAACTTAAATTTTAAAAGAAAACAGAATAAAATTTGAGATAATTCAGACGGCAACTCAAACCACAAGGACGGCTTTATTAAGCCTAACAAACACGCTAAGCAGATTAAGAAAAATATCACCCTCAAAGATGCCTCCAATGTTATCACTAGCAAAAACAAATTCAGTCCACTATACTCAGAAAATAAAACCATGGACAACACCCCGACTGCGGCGAACACTGAAAATCTACCATCTACTTCAAGCCAAAGCACAGCTACACCTTACATCATTCCAACACAGCCTAAACCAGTTCCACCAGTAATGGTTAAGCCACCCAGCAATACTAAATTTAATCCCTGCTTAAAATTTCTAGCAAATCTAAAGCCAAAGTGTTCGGAAAAATCAGCGGTGATTTCTTGAAAATTCTACCCAACACACCTGACAATCACAGAACTCTCACACAATATCTTTAAAGACAGTCACGTAGAACACTATATAATCAACACGAAATACCAATGATCAGTTAAAACAGTAATTAGGAGACTGCCCATAGATATAAAATTAAAGAAATTCGAGACACTTTAACATGCCTCTCTTTCAAATTAAAATCATTCCTACCCCTAATATCGAAGAAATCTATAATATCACTCACATGTCACTATTTATTGTACATATAAAAAATGTGTCAAGAAAATTTTTATCCCCAGTGCCATAATTGCCAAAAATGGCATCACTCATCAGAAAACTGTTTTCTTGCCCCTCGATGCGTCAAATACGCCGGGGAACATACCACAAACACATGCCCACAAAAAGGATTTATTGAAAATCTCACCTGCGTGAACTGTCTATATTCCTATCCAGCATCATATACGGGTGCGAAAAATTCCCCAAACCTAGAAATGATAGCTCACAAGGCCCCGGAAATTCTTATGCAGAAATTTTACCTAACAAAAATCAAGCCACTCAGATACCAAAATTGCCAATCAAAACAAGGACCAAGGAAGGATTTTAATTACGAGGTAATTAGGCTACAAGCCTTTGTCCCCACATCATTTTAGATTAAGTATTACCATCAAAAGAGGGGTTCCTCAAACAGGTAAAAATTTCATCGAAATGTTTTAATAAACAAACGGTAAAACTGCCTTCCAGTGATAATTAAGGCAAAAACACTAAAGAACATAATTTAGTAATTTTGATGCCGAAAAAGGGACAGAATCAAATTTTGAAGGGGTTTCATCATGAATTTTGATTAGCAGCGAGATTTCCTTGATCGATGGTCATGTGGCGTTAACAACACGTGAAAGGAAACACCTGCGAACTTCTTTCGCACGTACTTCGGGTCTGGGGGGGAGCGGGAACTCATTACTCAAGTTGGATTTAAAGAGGCAGAGCAAGATCTGCTTCTGAGGAGAAACATTTAATTTTTAAGTTAAATAGCAGTTAACGTTAAGTATTATAATGTAATAGATAAATAGTTTAATAGCAATTGTTTATTTCTTTTAAAATAAAGGCATTTAATTCTCTTAGGGAGATTTGATAAATATTTAAATGCATACGCTTGAAACCTTTTAAGAAGGGGACAAAAAGCTCTTAAGTTGATTGACAACCTCTTAAGGTTGCGCTAAGTAGCTTGCCCGGTTACTGGACAAAGAAAGTGGACATAGCGAAGCTGAAAGAACAGCGAATGCGCTTAGACGGGAGGTGGATGCAGTGAACGAGAAAAGTGATAACTTCGAGGCGCCTCGTCTCCATAACAACACCTCGTTGGCAAAGGCAACGCATTGTATTTCGCGTTCCAGAGTTGCTCTTGGTCTTTTTCTAGATGACGAGATTCCCCAATGATAGATAGGCAGTGTGTGGGAACGCGGTTTCCGATAGAAGCAATCTTTTTGAAAAAGTTAACCGAAAGTCGCTGTATAAAGCGATTAATTGGGGTAATTTTGGCTGCATTATGAATATCCTCGTTCTTCACATACCAAGGAGCTTCATAAATTTGCCGTAGCATAATATTTTGAAAAATGTGGACATGTTTGCTGTTAGTAATTGCAGCTGCGCCCCAGACGGGGCTTGCACAAGTCAGAATTGGAGGTAGCGTAGATTTATAGAGCAAGATCTTGTTATTAGTAGAGAGGTCGCTTTTTCTAGAGAAAAAAAGGCAGTAGTTGGGATTTGAAAACCTTCGCATTGGAATTATTTTTTGAATGTGAGGTTGCCAAGTTAGTTTTGAGTCAAGTATCACTCCTAGATACTTATATGAAGGAGCCCAGGGAATTGGTTCTCCGAAGAGTTGTAAGTTAGGTAAATTGGGATGAGTTTTTCGGATAAATAAAGTGGCAACACATTTTGCGACATTAATTTTTATTTTCCACAGTCCGAGCCAGAGCTCTAGGTGTGAAAGATAATTCTGCAGTGCACAGATTACCGTGGAGATATTGCAATGTTGTGAGATGATGGCAGTGTCATCCGCATATAAGGCAAGATCGACATTTGTCACTTTAGGAATGTCATTAACAAAATTGAACATTTGAGATAAGATCAGGCTACCCTGTACTACACCGGCATAGATTGGGCGGGGCATTGAGTATTCGTGGTTAACTCGTACTCGAAAAGATCTACATGTCAGGTGTGAGTTAAGAATTTTAATGAGCCGAAAAACCAAACCGCATGAACTTGTAAATAAGCCCGTCGTGCCAAGTCCTATCAAAGGTTTTGGCAATGTCAAGATAGACAATTTGAGTTTTCTCTCGTTTACGCAAGCCCTCGTGAATGAATTCAACTACACGGAGTAACTGGTGTACCGTGGAGTGTTGAGGCCGGAAGTCAGATTGTTCCGGGATTATTAAATTTAAAACAAATTCATACATTTTTTAGAGCGATAAGAGGCTAATTGGCCTGTAGGTGACGGGGAGATTTAAATTTTAACCCGGTTTTGGAATAGGAATGACTACGGCAATTTTCCAACAGTCAGGAAAATAACACTTTTTAAGCATTAAATTAATTAGGACTGTAATCCATACAATAAACATTACGGGGAAGTTTTTGATCATGCGGTTCGAAACTGAATCTATGCCGGGTGTCTTTTTGGATTTCATTTTACTCATGAAATCTAGCACTTCTGTAGGCTCAGTAGGCCTAAGGTCAGGCGTGATAGGTTGTGTTAAAAATTGTTCAACACGTAAGTGTATGCGCCCCTGTGTAACCGGGCGGTTATAGTAGGCATCGTTATTTGGAGTGAATTATTGTGTTGCAAGGATGTCAGCTAAAGCTTCAGCCTTTTCAGTGTCTGTATATGCCATCTGTGCATCATCGGTCGTTTGAAGAGGCGGAACGTGTTTAAATTGTTTGCGTAATCGGGCGGCTGTGCGCCAAACCGATTCGTCATCAGTCGTTAGGGGCTGAATCTGGTGATTCCACTCCGCTTGTTTTAATAAGCGAGTTGCAGACCTAATATCATTCTTTAGTCTGCGAAATTCAGCACGGATACTGGGATCGCGTGTTCTCTGCCAAAGATTTCGCAGGTAGTTTCGCTGCTTAATTTTGGATTTAGTCTCTAGCGTCCGGGTAAGTGATAGGTTTCGAAGCCGCAGTTCTCGCTTCTTTTAATAAAGACTCCAAATTTTTTATACACCTGTACAAGTCCGCATTGGTGGAAATTTTGATAGGGGGTAGTTGTACGTTCCAAACTAAACCGAAAATCGTCCCAATTTTTTAGACTTGCTCCTGTAATTTCGAGTATCGATTTTGAATATCTAGGGTAATCGAAACAAGGTAGTGATCAGAATCCAAGTCTTGAATCACTTTAATTTCATGCCGAAAATGAGCATTATAAAAAGCAGCCAGATCAAAAACTGCGGGGCACCCCCTAACAGGGTGGTAAGTCGGGGCAGTAGGAGCTATGATCTGTACATGGCAGCTCTGAGCCTATGAATTTAGTTTAATGCTAAACCTGTTCCTATTAGGGCAAAACGACGCGGTATGGCGTGAATTTAGATCACCAGCAATGATTAGATGATTTGAAATAGCTAAAAGTTTATCAAAATTACTGATAGGAAAAGCATTCCTCCCACGAGCAGCTCCTTGTGGGGGAAGGTATGCCGAAACAACAGTGAGGGGATAGAATTTTGCGTATAAACTTGTAGAATAGTAGCTTCCAGATCAGAGGGAGGCATCATGCCTTATTGAAAGTTTCACATAGATACAGGTGCCATCACTTGCATGTCTGCCATACGACACCCTGTCAGTCAAGTAAATATCATAATTCCCAATTCTGGGAGTTCGCCCTGGGATAAGATGAGTCTCTTGGATTAAAAACAAGTCAAGATCGTGTTCTGCAATAAAATCTCGGACTTCATGGATCTTATTGTAGAGTCCGCTAGCATTCCATGTGCACATGGAAAGTGTGCTTTTGCTTAATACACGTTGTTCGTTTGAGCGGTTGAATTTTAGGCCGTTATTGGTAGGTTCTGCAATTATATCAGGAGACATGTGCGGAATGTTTAGCCAGATCAGTCTGAAAGCTCAATATAGCTTTCATATAAATAAAATGCTCTCATTAAGGGATCAGCCTGCCTAAGTTTAGGCATAGCCTTTTTGAAAGCTAGTAGCAGAATATGCTCATCTACCGCAGGGTCACGGGAGATTTCAATTAAGCATTTTAGAGTGGAGGCGAAAATATCGTCCTCTGCAGAGGTAACTGCTGGGGTAACAGCGTTTTTTGCTGAAACCAGCAGTGTTGGACGTCTAAAGTCCCTGTCTGGCTCCTTGGTTTCATTCCCTACCGCCGCTGCATAACTCAGCGGATTAACACAACTGGGGCGAGTCCCAGTTAAATGGGACATTTTTAAACGGCGTTTGCCGGAGAAGTTTCTGTGGCCCGAGATGGAAATGCCGAGACAGTGGCCGACTAAGTTAGCAAAATGCAATGTAGATACTTCAGTAAGTAATCGTTTTGAAAATCCCTCTGTTAAAGATAAGAGTATGAATGTAGTAAATAATGCAAATGATAAAGATGTTGAAATTATTGAAGTTGTAGCACAGAAAGTTAAGCCCATCATGGCAAAACTGAACGTCAAATATTCGGATTTTTTAAGAAAAATGAAAGATGATAATCCTGAGCTCAACTTCGCCGGCAGGGTGTCCGGGGATTTCTTAAAACTTTTCCCCAAAACTGAGGACGATCATCGAGGTATTTCCAGATACCTTGATGAGAAAAAAATTGACCGCTATCTCATTACTAATAAACTCGATAGACCCATTAAAGTTGTCATTCGCGGCCTTCCATTCGCGGCTCAACGGAAGAAATTAAAGATGAATTAATCGGACTTGGATTTCAGGTGCGTAAAGTTACGCAAATGCACAAATTAAAGATCCGGGCACCCATGCCGTTATTCCAAATACAACTTGAAAATGTACCAGGGTCGGCTAAAATCTAGATCTAAAATACTTTATGCTTTTTTATGTGAATATTTCTGAGTATAAAGTGAGTGGAGGTGTTGTGCAGTGTCATAACTGCCAACACTTCCCCACAGCTCAGAGCAATGTAAACTAAAACCTAGATGTGTGAAGTGTGCTGGCTCCCATAGGACGGACCAGTGCAAAGCCAAAAAATTAGATGTAGTGAAGTGCTGCAGCTGCGGCGAGACAGGGTACACGGCCAACTATAGGGGGTGTAGCAGATTTCCTAGATTATTCAAACCTGCAATTTCTAATTCTAAAAACTCCTCGAATATTAATGTAAACCAAATTGTATCTCCTACTTCCCAGGTAAAACCTGGTATGTCAAATGCCAATGTTGTCGCTGGTACACAGGCCAAGAGCCAAAAACACGGGCCTCCCCAGACGGGGACTGTAAATAATGATTATAAAAATTCTAAGGAAAATGTAAATATTAGTGCCTTTGCAGATGTTTCCAAATTTCTTAAGGAGATTAATGAAATGTTTAAAAATTGCTCATTTACTCATGTTATGAAACTAATTGCGGCTAAAATGCCTGAATTTAACAGTGCAGAAAATCCCATCGACAAGTTATCCATTTTGTTTAATCTGTTCGAAGAAATTTTCATGGGATCTTCTAATAATATTAATGGTTAAATATTGTAAATATTTGAATATTGTTATATGGAACGCAAATCGCTTATATGGTAAATTAAACGAATTTAGGGATTTTGTAAATGAGTACAGTCCTGATATAGTATTCCTATAAGAGCACAAGCTTAGCCCCAATACTCCTGTTTACGTTGCAAATTATACTGTCCACAGGTCTCATAGAGCATCTCAGCCGGGAAGACCGTGCGGAGGCACTGCAGTTCTTATTAAACGCTGCATACTCCACTATTCGCCCACCCTACCACAGCTTTTAGCCGTTGCGGCCTCAGCTATTACACTCACAACAAACACAAATGTAACATACACTTTTATCTCCACTTATATATCACACAGAGAAGACCACAGGCAGATCATTACTGACCTCACTAAATTATTAGCAATTGGATCACATGTTATCTTCGGTGGAGATCTTAACGCTAGACACCGCGCATGAAACTGCTATAATTCAAACACCATAGGTACCAAAATCTTCAATTTAGCCAACTCTATGGCGGGATTACGAATAGCAGCTCCAAAAACACCAACACGGTATGCTGCCAATTCCACTGGTATCCTTGATTTCTTCTTGCTCAGGAATACCAGTGTTCCCCTGGATGTTTCTGTGTTGGATGAGTTATCCTCCGATCATAACCCCGTTCGAATGATCCTGGACATCAGCAGTTATACCACAAGAGACAAAAGAGCCTTTGGTACTGACTGGCGTAGATACGTCAAAGCTCTCAACAACATCCCTTACACTTTACCCACGATACAACAAGGGTGTGACATTGATGGTTTAATTAAGGACTTTACAGATAAAATTCAAGGTGCTTATGAAAGTGCGAAAAAGGAGATCTGTCCCTCTCAAAGACACTGCACAAAAGAATTCACTGAGCTAATACGCAAGAGAAATGCGCTCGTAGGAAATTTCAACGTACCAGGAATCCTGTGGACAGGTGACAGGTGACGGAGAACGGGGACGGCTGGCGTCTAACATAAGTAAACAGGCATATGTCCCTTGCCCTCCCCTACCTAGAGGCAACAACTCCCTAGGACCCCAGGGGGCCGCACAGGGAGTTTATTTTGATCTTAAATTAAAGTTTACACTGCCATACAAGGGCTGATGAGGGATACATTGACTATTATGTTGGATTACAGATTTTAGATTTGCAAGGTATACATTACATCACATAACATACTGGTTCATTATAGAAAGACACATAAACATAACACATTACACATAAACATACATGATATATAAACACTATTAATAACGGAGTTACTAGCACATAAAGCACACTAAAAGGCTGTATTGCCTTAGATGCGGAGGAGTATGTACTTATTTATACATATGCGACGGTGCCACTTGAGGTTGAGTGATGCCAGACCCTGTATTAGTGGATCTGGCATATGTCTTGACCCAGGGCAGTTACCTGGCTGATGATTCTGCAAATGGTGTTAACTGTGCTTTTGTTCTTAATTATGAATCGTTTAAAGGCTATTTGGTTGTTCGATGGCAAGTGGAGGTGATTATCCTCCGTGAGCAGGCATTCGAAGATGTAATGGTCTGGGGTTCCGAGCGACCCACAGACGCACAAGCCAGTGTTGGAGATGCCTAATCGTTCAAAATAGCGGGGAAAGGGACCGTGCCCCGAGATGTAATTAGTGATAGGAGGTATGGAGTATTGACACTTCATTTTCAATCTAGGCAGAAATATGTGGGTTCTGCGACCTGTATCACATGTCTCCCATTCTGTTTGCCACTTCTGCAGGCCTTTTTCCTTGAGGGTTCTCTTGAGATACGAGGGTGGCGCTGGAACTGTTACCGTCTGTGCAGCTATGTTGCTCACTGCCTCCTTGGCCAGGTAATCGGCTGCCTCGTTTCCCTCGTTGTTAACGTGTGCATTAGTCAATATTAATTTTACATTTAGTTGGGGATGAAATTGCAGAATATTCCGTAGATCCACTATCAATGGCGAGGTGTGGTTATGATTGACTAGGGCGAATAGCGTTGACATGCTATCTGTAAAAAGCATTGCATCGATAATCCCGCTGTCAATTGGATGTTAAATCGCAGTGGTAATGGCTATGACTTCAGCCTGGAAAATACTATTTACTGGCTGAAGGTGCCCCTTCCACTGGATTTCTTTCCTTCCTCCGTGGTACAGGACAAATGCACTACCTGTACCCTCGTCAAGCTTGGAACCGTCTGTATAGTATTGCGTGGGATACCGTGGATCCTTTATGTTGATTTGCTCGCCACTTCTGCTGACGTGAATTCTTACGTTTCGTCCCTTATGCACCGGGTGCGTTGAATCCTGTGAACAAGAATTTATTCAATCGTCTATGCAACGAAGTCAAATCTCACACTAAGTTACAAGCACAACTCGACTGGTCCAACTATCTTGGTTTGCTATCCACAGAAGATAACTCACCGTGGAAAGCCATCAAAAGATATACAAAATGCTACAATGACATTCCGCATCTTAAAGGCCCTCAAAGGATCCACTATACTGACACTGAGAAAGCAGAATTGTTAGCTAGCATCTGGAATCTCAGTTTTGTATCCACAACATACACGATACAACAACAGAAAATTTAGTCACTAGTTTTTAGAACAGTTATCCCTCCAATCCACGCACGGACAGCATAAAACCAGTCATGCAGTCAGAAGTCCTTGCATACATCAAAAGGATTAAAAATAAGAAAGCCCCTGGCTTTGATATGATTACGAACAAATTGATCAAGATGTTTGCTACCAAAATAGTTATGTTGATCACAAAACTCATCAACATTATATTTTCATGGCAACACTATCCTTCTCACTGGAAGTTGGCTGTCATAACGCCCATTTTAAGCCGGGCAAACCGCCCGATAAACCAGATTCTTACCGTCCCATCAGCCTGTTGTCCTGCCTTAGTAAAGTTGCGGAAGCTATTATTTTTTTTGCATCAACAGTGTTTTGGACGAGAATAACATCCTAATACCAGCTCAATTTGGATTTCGCAAAAACCTAGGGACTACAAACCAATTTTACCGGGTGGTGGAGACTATCCTAGAGGGTCGGAGGCAGCAAAAGATCACTGGTGGAATCTTTCTTGACATTTGGCATTGAAGGCTTTTGACTGTGTATGGCTGGAAGCACTAACTTACAAAATGCACAATCTGGGCTTCCCAGATTACATCACAAACATAATTAAATCCTACCTGACACTTCGTCGTTCATATCTCAGGTTCACACTCTACACAAAAGGTAATATCAGCTGGGGTCCCCCAGGGGTCCCCTTTGGCCCCAACACTTTTTTAATACAATGATTAGAAGAACACATAAACAAACTTGAGATTTGGCTCCAAAAATGGAAAATACTAGTCAACGTAGACAAAACCCAGGCCTTTATGTTTGCTAAGAAAAAATTGAAATAGAACTTGAAGTTCTATGGAGAATCTATTCCCTGTGCTAAGCAGGTCCCTTACCTCGGGGTGATCCTCAGTAGTTCTCTCACTTGGACCCCACACATTACATCTATTTTGCAAAAGTTTCGAGTTCGTAAAGCCAAACTCTACCCCTTAATTGCTCGAAACAGTTCTTATCTATTGACAATAAATTACTCATTTACAAAGCCATATTGCGTCCCATGCTATGTTATGCCTGCCCTGTTTGGGCACATTCATGTAAAACTATGCGAAAGAAGTTACAAACTGCTCAGAATTGTGTACTCCGCCAAATAGTACATGCACCCTGGTACATTAGGAACAATCGTATTCATGAGGAGTTATAAATTGACCAGCTGCGTACAGCGTACTGTAAACTTGCCAGAAACATCTATGAGAATCAGTGTAATATCAATAACCCCTTAATTACAGTCTATAGTTATTATACCAACGACCCAGAATATTCAAAAAGACCAATGGCCATTCTCAATAACAATATTCCCTAGATAATTATATGTGTCTGCTGTATATACCTGTATATGTGTTGCTCTTTGTCACTACTGTAACCCTCTAATGTATCTCTATATACTCACCAAAAGATCTGCACTTACCTTTAACTTGTTAACCCATAACTTGACATAATGGCATTTATGTATTTATCATTAGGTCACCCATCAGCTCGCACTGCTTTCTGGTTGGAGAGCATTTTTCATGTCTACTGGCCTTCTGTTCCGAGCATATTTTCTTAAGTACTTGAAATTTCAAAATTTTGTTAACTTACTAATAAGTACCATGCATTAATCCCTCTTCATAATCTAATAATTAATCATTTTTCTAATTAACTTACTTCTCAATAATAGATAAATATAAATATATATATATATATATTACTAATCTCTAAAAGTTATTGTCATCCAGTATTTTTTTTTATACTATATTATATTATATATATTACTAATCTCTAAAAATTATTGTCATCCAGTTTTCAAAAAAATCCAATCCAGTTCGTTAGGGGTAGGGCCTTCGGTCCAGGTACCCAGGTGACAATCACCATTCTTATGGAACAGTGGCCCTATTCCTAGGCGTGGTTTTCTTTCCACGAGAGCGCTCATTTTCCTGGGAACGAGGACATGATTGAAAATTTGCAGGATGATCCCCACTGCAGTTGCAGCAAGTAGCAGGAATATCATTTGCTCGTGTACATTCAGAGGCACAATTTGGCCCACAGCATCTCACACAACGGATTGCAAGGGTGCAGACTTCAGAAGAGTGGAAGAAACCCTGGCACCTAAAGCATTGAGTAGAGCCCTTTCGGCCGCGATAACGCTCAATCCTGGCCTCTGTGCTCCACTGGTCATGCACAGCAAACAGATGGTCGATGAAGGGGTGAGGGAGTACTTGTAGATAAACAAATGGCATTGAATGTTTGGAACGCGGCGCTGTCAGCCGAACGCACCGATGCACTTTAAAGCCCATCGACTCTAAAGTTTTGTACTGGATGCCAGCCTTTTTCATCCAGCGGGTAACCTCCCGAAATTCAAGTTCGGTTTGAAAGAACAATTTTAGATAGGCTATAGTGAGTTTGCTTTGAATATTAGGGGCTATCTCACGCAGAAACTGTAACTGCGTCTTCCACTCCTTGCTGGATTTGACGTGAATAGCCGGAATGTTAATTTGCAGCGGCGGCGAGGGGGGACGCTCCTCACATGCTCTCCGGAAGAACTAGTTTCTCCTCTGTTTACCTCCTGGTTGCCAGTGATAACCTAAACTGGAAGTGAAGAATTTGGCTCCTCGTCTGATTACAACAAAGACTGGGCTCCATGAGTTTTCCGGCGTTTTACCCAATTTCTCGTCCAAATACGCTTTGTTTTTTTCTTCTGCAGCAGCAGTAGCGAAGATTAAAATCGCAGATCTTGCTATAGAAGCAATCAAAGTGAAATCTTCCATTATTATTTTGAAGTAAATTCAATTTCGTACAGAGTTGTTGACAGTGTGACTCTACATAGGGCGGAAACTATTCCTTGCAGAGTGATTGGTTGAGGCATTTCGTACCAATTGGAAATTGTTCCGTGTGGGCAAGTAACTTCTCTCAGATATTATCTGTCGGATAAGTCGCCCGAGGAAATCGCTACGTGTAGACGGGCCTTCATACAGACAACCACATTTACCATGAATTTCATCTAAATCGTCATCTGAATTATTGGTACAGTCGGTCACAAAAGTATCTGAATATCGGAACCCCATTCAGAAAATATACTTTTCACATCGCCTAATCTTAGCTCCATTTTTTTGTTTGTCGAGAATAAGTTATTTCGACGAGGAATGGTGTTACGATACAAAATATTTTTTAAGATCAGCAGCATTGTTTCCAAACTATAATAGAAGCTCTGAACCTTTTTTCCAAGAGAGCTGTTGCTTAATAAGTATCTTAAAGTTCGAAAAAAACGGAGTCGACACTTTGTAAAAACCAACATTTATTTTTCACGCCATAAGTGCAACTACTTTACAAACAGAGAAGGATACGTAGACGTAATGCATCTGCACACGTGACCCTCGTAACAGACGAATTCATTATGGTTGCCACACTAAGCATTTTTAGGGTTGCCACATTTCTCCCACCTTTTGAGTGGATGGCTACACACTCAAAACATAAAACTTATAATATAAATTAAAACTTATAAATCAGAATTATAGAACACAAAGAAATATTTAATACTTCATTACTCGAAGACAAAATTAATATTGAGGAATAACAATATAAATAATACAGTATAAAAAATTAAATTGGAGTAACTTAAATACATTAATTACATTACTCGTGGTTTCACAACTCTGCCACTATTGGTGGTGTAAGGAGTTAAATCATCTTGAGTATTATTTATTATACTATCCAGTTCTAATCTAAACAATCTCTGTATTGGTCTCAAGAACTCTGAATTATTACTTTTTACAAGAGCAACTCTTATGTTGCCATCTCGACCAGGGATCACTCGAATAACGCGTGCTAAATTCCAATATGCACGGTTTTTATTTTGATCCTCCAGCAAGACAATTTCTCCTACAGAGAGAGGTTTATTTTTGTAATTTCTGACAGACTGCTGCCTTAACTGCCCTAAATACTCAGAGCGAAATCTTACTCTTAACAATTCTCTCATTCTCTGGAGATACTTCGCTCTTCTACTCAATTTTTCTTTGTCCACATTGTCAATATCAGGTACACCTGACTGTGGAGTTTCATGCAGAAATTTTTCCGGAGTTAAAGGCAAGGGATCTTCAATATCGTCAGATACGTACGTAAGTGGTCTTGAGTTGACAATTCTTTCACAATCGCACAAGACGGTGAGCAATTCTTCATAACCAAGAGAAGCACGACCTAAAATTTTTCTCAATATTTGTTTTACAATTTGTATTAAACGCTCCCACCATCCACCCCACCAAGCGGCGGATGGAGGATTAAATTTCCATTGTATTCTCTTTTCAGCAACTTTAGAGCAGAGGCAGTCCCAGTCAATGGTTTGCAGAACTCTCTCTGCACCCACAAAATTTGTCCCATTATCGGAATATATGGTGGTAGGACGTCCACGACGTGCTATAAAACGCCTTAAAGCCTGCAAAAATGATTCAGTGGTTAATGAGGTAACCAGTTCCATATGTATAGCACGATAAACCGCACAGGTGAAGAGCACAATATATGATTTTCGTCCATCCTTTAAATGCAAGGGACCTGCAAGATCACATCCTACGATTTCAAAAATGGCTGAATCACGAACCCTATCATTTGGTAAAATGCCTGGGACTGTCTCACCTCTTTTAGCCTTAAATCGCTGACATGTTACACATTTTCTTATACAGTTCCTTATAGTTTTACGTGATTTTAAGATCCAGTATCTTTCTCTTAAATGCGACATTAACAATGTAGTACCTGCGTGAAACAAATCTTTGTGTGCACTTAATATCAATAATTTGACTACTGGATGTTCAGAAGGTAATATGATGGGGAACTTAAAGCTGCTAGAGTCGTCACGATAAGCGACATTAGACTTAGCTCTTATTAAACCCTGACTATCGACAAATGGTCTGAGTCGTCTTAGCTTATCATCTGTTTCACCATTAAACGACTCTTTTTGTATTAATAACATTAAAGATATTTCTCCCCTTTCTATTTCAGATACAGTCAAATCCTTAGAATGATTGTTATTATTATTCTTACGTACATTATTATAAAATCTGAATATCCATGATAACATTCTTACAATTTTCTTAAATGATGAGAAATACTTATAGTACCATCCAATACAATTATCATTCTTTACCAACGTAACAATAACTGTCTTACGTATTTCTGAATTAACTAAATCCTCATCTGGTTCATCATTAGATTTAGGCCAATTTGCCTCATCTTCCAATAACCAATCAGGTCCCTCCCACCATTTTCGTTCTATTAATTGATCTGCATAACAACCTCTAGAAAGTAGGTCAGCAGGATTGAGACTACCAGGGACATGTCGCCATACAGTGGGGGAGGTCAAAGACCTGATTTCCTGTACACGATTGAAAACGAATGCTCCCCAACGTTGATTTCGCCGTATCCAACTTAAAGCCGTCGAGGAGTCAGTCCAACAGTGTATACGAACTTCATGTAGGCTAATATCATTAATAACTGAAGACAATAACCTAGAACCAATATTACAGGCAAGAAGTTCTAATCGTGGAATCGTAATAGGTTTTAACGGCGCTACTCTTGATCTTGCGTGTACCAAACTAATCTTTACCTTTTTTCCACTCTGTACTCTTAAAAAGACGCATGCACCAAACGCACTTTTACTACTGTCACAAAAGAGATGTATACTCACAGCTTCAGTAATAGATTTGAGACCTACCCATCTAGGAATTTGGATACTGGATAGCAAGTACAACATTTTATGCCAAAACCTAAATTTTTTGACTAATTCATCAGGAAGCACATCGTCCCATTTAAGCCTTAAATTCCAAGTTTCCTGTAAAATTAGTTTTGGAATCAACATTACAGGAGCCGTATGTCCTATAACGTCAAACACCTGATGAGCTACTGCTAAAACTAGTCTTTTAGTAACTGGGTCATCCAATTTTATATCTTGACCTATTTTGCAAGATAAGGTATCTGTATCTGTATGCCATACAAGGCCCAAAACAGACACATCCTTTTCCGTGGAGGAATCTTCCTCTGGCACAACACTTCTTATATTGGATTTCCAGAATCTTAAATTAAAATGACCCGAAGCCATAATTATTTGTGATTCATTTACAAACTTTCTCATTTCCATTTCTGAATCCATACTAGCCACACAATTATCTACGTAAAAAGATGTTTTCAAAATATCCGCTGTATGACGTAAGTTTTCAGGAACTACACTCAAATGATGTTGTATTGTAGCGGCCAATAAATACGGACTACACGTAATACCAAAAACTACCCTACTATGCCGATACAGTTCAACTTGTTCTTGATTATCCCTACTGAACCACATAAATCTCAAAAAGTCTCGATCTTTCTCCCTTATAGATATTTGCAAGAACGCTTTTTCTATGTCTGAAGTGACACCAACGTAATTCTTGCGAAACCGATTAAGAACCGAAGGTATAATTTCAATTAAATTTGGTCCAGTAGATAAGCAATCTTTCAGTAATGGGTAACCCGGCGAATGAGAACTTGCATTAAACCCTGGTCTTATACTCGTGCTACTATTTTCTTTTACAACCGCTCTGTGAGGCAAGTAATGTACACCCTTATATTTATTTTTATCCGGTACCTTTACAATTATCCCGAGTGCTAACCAGTTCTGGAAAACATCTCCATAAGTGTCAAAATTTCCCATAGTCATTAATTTTCTTTTAGTACTTACAAGACATTTTTCTGCTATCACTTTCTTTTCGGGTAAAAGAGAGCTATCCGACACCCAAGGTAATGCTGCTTCGTACCTCCCGTCTGAATTTACCGTAAGAGTATCTTCAAAATATTTTTGCGTATCTTCCTGTAACTGAGTTTTGGTTTTACTTACGGAAGGTTCACTGATACCCAAAACATCTAACGGCCAGAGATCACTAATACATTGACCTTTCACTAAGAGAGAAGAAATTAGGAGGGATGCAGTATTTACCGTAGTTGCCTCAGTGTCAATAAATTTGCCCATAACAGTCCAGCCTAACTGCGTATGCACCGCGCTGACGCCGCACGTAAGGGGAATAATTTTTCCAGTTAGCAACTTATCAGCAAAATCCGCACCAATTAATAATTTTATCTCTTTATCGACATTACATGGTCCATTTTCTAAATCCCTTAATTTGATACCATGTGATTTAAGTTCGCGTAACCACGAACCAGATGGGAGTTGTTTAATTTCAGAACAAATTTTGTTTTGATCAAGTACCTCTAATTTACACTTATATTTACTATATATATCGCTTACTTCAATAACATAGTTTTTATACACATTTTCTGAAGTCTCAACTCCACCAAACAGAAATTGCCTAGTTTTTGATTCACCAATACACTTACAATTTAACCTTTGAGCAACATCATTACATAAATATGATTTCATAGAACCACTATCATAAATTGCTCGTACAAACATTTCTTTAGAACCATTCTGAATTTTTACAATTAAAGTTTGAAGATATACATCTGATACCTTAACATAGTTATTAAGAATGCCCGTTTTGTTTTCGTCATTTCCTAGCTTTGTGACACTTTTTGTTTTGTTAGAAGGCAAATCAGGGCACATAATCACAAAATGTCGATTTTTACATAAGGTACACCTATGTTTAGCTCTACACTGATTTGCTCTATGGTGTTTCTTAAGACAAACAAAACAAACATTCTTTTTCTTAATAATATCTTTCTTACATTCTAAGCTCATTAAAGATGCATCCTTACAACTTTTAGACAAATGGGATTTTTCACAAAAAGGTACAAGTATCAAACTTTTTATACTTTTGCAAATTTTCATTACACTTACTATTACTATCATTTGCATTAATTAGTTCACATGCAGTTGAAACAACAGATTTTGTGTCAAGAAACTTATTTTTCTTATTGCTTACTTTATCAGAACCCAAAACATCACGAGTAAGTTTAACTCTAAATTCAGTTTCTACTTCCCTTTTTAGAAAATCAATTAATGAATCTAAATCACTCTTACCTGTTGTTTCAGGAGATATACCTTGTTGTCTTTCCCAAATTTGTATTAAATCAGCAGGAAGTGCTGATTCCACTAAAGGAAATAAAACAACTGCAAATTTATCTTTTGTTAAACCGAGTGATTCCAATGCGCGTAGTTGAGTTTGTAACTTGACATAAAGAGATAGTAAGTCTGTCTTTTGTTTGTCATTGATTAGCAGTTTTAATAGTTCTCTAACATAAATTTGAATTAAAACATTTTCATTTCCAAATCGTTCTTTGAGATATTCCACGGCTTTTTCGTAATTTTCTTCCGTAGCAGGAAAACTTTCCACTATTGCTCTTGGCGCTGTCTCAGGTTTCGTAGATTGCATTAGGTAATGAAACTTGTCTCTCCGGTCGATGCGAGTATCTTCGTGTATTTTACTAAACCTTGTCCAAAACGTCAGCCAGTTTCGAGGGTCTCCATCGAACTTCACCAGTTCGATCTCAGGTAGTTTCTGTTTTGCGGCTGCAACTATTCCTGATGAAGAACCCCTATTCGTTGAACCAGTAGAAGGCTGTGAACACTTATCCTTTATTCTGTTGGCTTTTACTTTCAACGTAGATAATTTATCGTAATATTCTTGAGCTGCACTAAATTCCCTTTCGTATTCTTCTCGAGTACAGCCTTTTTTCTGCAGAAGTTCCAAAAATGAGTCATCCGTATTTCGCAAAGTTTTATACTTCTCTGAAATTTGATCTAAAGAAATTTCTAAATCGTCCAAATCCGGAGAATCTGATCGTATCAGTTCTTCCAACTTATTAGCGGTTTTCGTAAATGCACTCCTAATTGCTTTCCGCTTCTGTTTTACTACTTCTAAATCCTCCGCCATGTTTGTACTTGGGAACTTCTCAGTTATTTTCGTAAATTATCAAGTGTCGAAATCGATAATATCACCCTGTGACATTCATCCTGGCTGGCTCGCCAATTATGTTGCTTAATAAGTATCTTAAAGTTCGAAAAAAACGGAGTCGACACTTTGTAAAAACCAACATTTATTTTTCACGCCATAAGTGCAACTACTTTACAAACAGAGAAGGATACGTAGACGTAATGCATCTGCACACGTGACCCTCGTAACAGACGAATTCATTATGGTTGCCACACTAAGCATTTTTAGGGTTGCCACAAGAGCCATAAAATATACCATCCATTATATTCAGGTGAAGAAGATGTTACAGTTTCAAGAGCACACGCTGATCTGAACAGAAACGCCAACTGTTTATACAGATAGGCAATTCATTTCGAAAGTGAAAATGGTAAACTGAAACCGACTGGAAAAGTTTTCTCAGAGAAAAATCTGAAACACATAGTTAAAAAAAACTTTTTGTTAATTTTATAATGTCTGTAGACATTATAAAATTAACAAAAAGTTTTTTTGTAATGTCTAAAGTTTTTTTATATGTACAAAGTTTTCTTATAATGTTAATTTTATAATGTCTGTAGACATTATAAAATTAACTGTTTTTCAATGTTAATCTATGGAACAAGTTTGGACATTATTTTTCTAGGAAAAGGTTTGTGTTTTTTTCAGCTTTTTAAATTTTTCAGATTTTTACCATTTTTACTTTCAAATTAAATGGCTTATCTATATAAACGGTTGTTCTTTCTCTTCAGATTAGCGCGTGCTGTTGAAGATGCAACATCCTTGATAAAAGGCTCTTCAGAGCAGGTAAAATATTTTTTGGAATAGATATAGCTTTTACGTTTCTTTTGGAACCTGAAGCGAATAAGATTCTTTTTGGATATCAAGAATTTATTACAACTATTTCAGCATTTCTGTTCAAACATGATTTCGTATCGTTATGATACTTTTGGAAAAATGGGATTTCTCTTCAAACATGATGACTATTGAATGTACTGTTTTGAAAGCCCAACATTTTCTCTTAAAACATGATTGTGTATATTCTTTTGGAAAAACATGACCAACATTTATCTTCAAACATGATTTATGATACTGTTACAAAAATGTGATTTTTGTTCAAACATGATGACTATTGAAGATATTGTTTTGGATGTCCAACACTTTCTCTTCAAACATGATTGTGTATATTGCTTTGGACCAACATTTCTCTTCAAAATGATGACTATTGTGTATATTGTTTTGGGGTTATGATAACCGATTTAACGTTTCTCTTTAGACATGTGTTTCTTTTCGAAAATGTGAACCGAATAACCAATCCATCGTTTAGAATAATTCTTTTAGCAAAAAATGTGGTTCTTAGAGCATCATCTTCAACAGGATTCTCAAGAATGGAAGAGTAGAAATGCCTTCAGTCAAAAATCCTTCACTTGAAACCCTCTCCCTTTCCAAAATGTATCTTCTTTCTGTAAGTGAATAAGTCATTTTTTTTAGTTGGCTGGAAAAATATTTTTCAGAATTTGAGAATATATATCTGAGAACATATATTAAAAAACTTTTTGTTAATTTTGTAATGTCTAAAAACATTATAAAACTAAAAGAATTTTTTTTCACATTTTTCTCTGAGATAATTTTTCCAATCGGTTTCAATTTACCATTGTCATTTTCGAAATGAACAACCTATCTATATAAACAGTTGGTGTTTCCGTTCAGATCGCCGTTTGGAGATCCTGGATAGCAGGTTGGCTTGATTGATAGACATATTGTTTCTTTGGGAACGAATAAAATGTTTTCGAAACCTGTACTCTTTAAAACTTTGAACTCTTTTGCATGTTTTGGAAAAATCTTCTGTTTCGACATGATTCCTTTGGAGGACTAACTTTTAGGTCTTTCAAACATTCAGTGAACCACTGTTTTTTTGTAGAAACTCATTTTACAGCCAATTTTTTTCAAGAGACGAAATTGTAATAGGGTCGCGAAAGGGGCACACCCTCCTTCAAAACGTTTCTTCAGAAAAATGAAATGCCTCTGGAACCCACCGCAAAGAAATATAAATTTCTAAAAGAATTTACCATTTCTTAATTAGATTACAAACATACGTATTAATTCTAATATTTTTATCTGCAATGGATGAATTAGCTCTGAAATGATTTTAACGACATGATATTCTTGTGTTGTTTTATTAGCCCCCCCCAGACCCTTAGCGTTTGAAATAGATAGTTTCCGAGCAAAGCGGTTGAAACAGCATCAGAAGAAGGAAATACATTTTAGGAAATATTTACGCTTTAAATATTTCCACGGATAACTTAAACTAATTATAAACTGTTTTCGTAAATCCACTTTATATTCTTCCCTCACTAGCTTCAATTAACAAATTTATAGAATGCATTAGAAATTCCTTAGAAACTTTAAAAGATATTTTTGTAAGAGATGAGAAGAATGAAATAATAATACACTTCTTTGAAGTTACTTTGCATAAGATTTACAAGTCTAAAAATAATGGATGAGTTAGTAAATATATAATCCGTTCAGGATGAAAATATTAGAATTAATACGTATCTTACATTGGGTTTTAAAAGTAGAAAAGTTCTTTTAGATATTTACATTTCTTCCCGATGGGTTTCCAAAGGCATACCATTTTTATGAAGAAACGTTTTGAAGGAGGGCGTGTTATTTTCGCGGTCCTGTTACCACTTCGTCTCTTGAATAAAATTGGTTGTGAAATGAGGAAAAAAAACAGTGGTTCACTGAATGTTTGAAAGGACCTAAAAGTTGGTCCCCCAAAAGAATCATATCGAAACAAAAAATTTTTCCAAAACATACAAAAGAATTCAAAGTTTTAAAGAATGCAGGTTCCGAAAGCCTCTTATTCGTTCCAAAAGAAACAATATATCTATCAGTCAAACCAATTCCTACCTGCTATCCAGGATCTTCAAACGCTGACCTGAATGGAAACACCAACTGTTTATATAGATAGGTAATTCACTTCGAAAGTGGAGATGGTAAAGTGAAACTGACTGGAAAAATTATCGGAAACATATGTTCTTGGCAATTCTAAGAAAACAAAAAAGGGAAAACGTTAATTTTATAATGTCTAAAAAATGTTTAATGTACCTTAACAAAAATTCTTTCTGGGATCCAGGAAGCGGATTGTTTAAAGTTTATTCTGAACACTCAAAAGATTTTCCAAAAAGACAGAATCCCATATTTAAGTTCGGGGAAATAGGATTTCTGGGTCGATACAGCCTGCCGTAGCCAACTGTAAATCCAGGCTCTTTTCAGATTTCGTGGTTCTTAGAGTATCATCAGACAGTCGGTCACAAAAGTATTTGAGTACGGAACCCCATTCAGAAGATATAGTTTTCAGATGGACTAATCTTGGCTATATTTTTGGGTTTGACGAGAACAGGTTGGTTCAACAAGGAATGGTCCATATTTCAATCTGTTACGATACAAAATAATTTGTAAGATCAGCAGCACTGTTTCCAAAATATAATGGAAGCTCTGAACCTTTTTTCCATGAGAGCCATAAAATATACCATCCATTATATTCACGTGAGGGAGATCTTCAAGAGCACACGCTGATCTGAACGGAAACGCCAACTGTTTATACAGATCGGCAATTCATTTCGAAAGTGAAAATGGTAAACTGAAACCGACTGGAAAAGTTTTATCAGAGAAAAATCTGAAACACATAGTTAAAAAAAAGTTTTGTTAATTTTATAATGTCTTTAGACATTATAAAATTAACTGTTTTTTAATGTTAGCCTATGGAACAAGTTTGGAGATCATTTTTCTAGGAAAAAGTGTGTGCGTGTGTGTTTTGTTTTTAGTCCAAAGGGGCTTTTGTCCCCGAAGGACTATTATTTTCGTTTGGCGATTTTGTGTCGAATCACAAAAATACCTCAAAAAATTGCCCGATTCACTTTTCAATTTACTGCTTATTTTTCTTTGTTGCATACTGGAATTGTATTTGGTTGGCTACTGGAATTGTATTGAGTTGACTACTGGAATTGTATTGGATTGGCTATTGGAATTGCATTGGATTGGCTATTGGAATTGTACTGGATTGGCTATTGGAATTGTATTGTGTTGACTGTTGGATTTGTACTGTGTTGGCTACTGGAATTGTATTGGGTTGGTTTTTGTGTATGTATTCGGTTTAGTTTTATGTTTGTGTTTCGTTTAGCAAGTTGCCATGTCATTAATTTCTTTTTATAACGGTCACGGTACAAAAACTCTTTTGGACATAATCTAAAATCTGAATCCTTTCAGATTTTTTCTTCCAAATTTTTCATTTTTATTTTCAAATTGAATGGCTTATCTATATAAACCACTGTTGTTTCGCTTCAGATTAGCGCGTGCTGTTGAAGATGCAACATCTACGATCAAGGGCTCTTCATAGCAAGATACGATATTTTTTGGAATTGTTTTTCTCTTTAACATGGTTTTGGATAGATATCGCTTTTATGCTTCTTTTGGAACCTGAAACGAATAAGATTCTTTTTGGATATCAAGAATTTATGATAACTCTTTCAGCATTTCTGTTCAAACATGATTGTGTATATTTACGATACTTTTGGAAAAAGTGGGCACAACATTTTCTCTTCAAACATAATTGTGTATATTTATGATACTTTTGAAAAAATGTAACCAACATTTCTTTTCAAACATAATGACCATTGAATATATTGTTTTGGACTACCGATTCGACCCAACATTTTCTCTTCAAACGTGATGACTATTAAATATATTGTTTTGGAAAAATGGGATTTCTCTTCAAACATGATGACTATTGAATATGTTGTTTTGAAAAAATGGAACCCAACATTTCTCTTCAAACATCATGACTATTGAATATATTGTTTTGGACTACCGATTCGACCCAACATTTTTCTCTTCAAACATGATTGTGTATATCTATGATTCTTCTGGAGAAAACTGGGCCCAACATTTTCTCTTCAAACATGATTGTGTATATTTATGATACTTTTGTAAAAATGTGACCAACATTTCTTTTCAAACATGATGACTATTGAATATATTGTTTTGGAAAAATTGGATTTCTCTTCAAACATGATGACCATTGAATATATTGTTTTGGATGCCAAACATTTTTCTCTTCAAACATGATTGTGTATATTTATGATTCTTCTATAAAAAATGGGCCCAACATTTTCTCTTCAAACATGCTGACTGTTGTGTATATTGTTTTCGAAAAATGGGTGTTATGATAACCGATCCAACGTTCCTCTATAAACATGTGTTTCTTTTCGAAAATGTTAACCGAATTTATGATAACCAATCTATCGTATAGACACTAACTTATAATTCTTTTCGCAAAGAATGTGGTTCTTAGAGCAGCATCTTCAACAGGGTTCTCAGGAATGGAACTTTAAGAGACAAAAATGATTCACCCTCTTCGCTTTATAAAACATATGAAAATACAAAACGTGTGTTCTTTCTGTAAGTGAGTAAGGAAAGCCATTTTTTGGAGCTGGCTGGAAAAATATTTTTTAGAATTTGAGAATATATATCTGAGAACATATATTTTAAAAAAAAATTTGTTAATTTTATAATGTCTTTAGACATTACAAACTTAACGTTACGCTTTTTGGTTTTCTTAGAATTTCCAAGAATAAAAAATTAGTTCTTGGAAAATAGATTTCCAAGAACTGAAAATTAGTTTTTGGAAAATAGATTTCCGAGAATTGATCTTGGGAAACCAAAAAGGGAAGCGTTAATTTTATAATATCTAAAGACATTATAAAATAAACAAAAAGAATTTTTTTTAAATATATGTGTCAGATTGTTTTCTGAGATAATTTTCCAGTTGGTTTCAATTTATCATTTTCACTTTCGAAATGAATTACCTATCTATATACACAGTTGGTGTTTCCGTTCAGATCAGCTTTTGAAGATCCTGGATAGCAGGTAGAAATTGGTTTGATTGATAGATATATTATTTCTTTTGGAGCGAATAAGATGTTTTCGCAACCTGTATTCTTTAAAACATTGAATTTTTTTGGATGTTTTGAAAGAATGTTCTGTTTCGACATGATTCTTTTGGGGGGACCAACGTTTAGTACCTTTCAAACATTCGGTGAACCACTGTTTTTTTTAGAAACTCATTTCACAACCAATTTTATTCAAGAGACAAAATGGTAATAGGGTCCCGAAAGGAACACACCCTCCTTCAAATCGTTTCTTCAGAAAAATGGAATGCCTTTGGAAACCAACGTGAAGAAATATAAATTTCTAAAAGAACTTTTCTACTTTTAAAACCCAATGTAAGATACGTATTAATTCTAATATTTTCATCTTGAATAGATTATATATTTATTAACTCATTCATTGTTTTTAGACTTGTAAATCTTATGTAAAGTAACTTGAAAGAAATGTATTATTATTTCATTCTTCTCATCTCTTACAAAAATATCTTTTAAAGTTTCTAAGGTATTTCTAATGCATTCTCTAAATTTTTTAATTGAAGCTAGTGATGGAAGAATATAAACTGGATTTACGAAAACAGTTTATAATTTGTTTACGTTATCCGTGGAAAAACTTAAAACGTAAATATTTGATAAAATACATTTCTTTCTTTTCATGCTGGTTCAACCGCTTTGTTCTGAAACTATGTATCTCAAACCCTAAGGGTTTGAGGAGGGCTAATAAAATAACACAAGAATCTCATGTCGTTAAAATCGTTTCAGAACTGATTTATGCATTGCAGGTAAAAATATTAGAATAAATATGTATGTTTGTAATCTATTTAAGAAATGGTAAGTTCTTTTAGAAATTTATATTTCTTCCCGATGGGTTCCAAAGGCATTCCATTTTTCTGAAGAAACGTTTTGAAGGAGAGGGTGTCCCTTTCGCGACCCTATTACCATTTCGTCTCTTGAATGAAATTGGCTGTGAAATGAGTTTCTAAAAAAAATAGTGGTTAACTGAATGTTTGAAAGGACCTAAAAATTTGGTCCCCTCAAAAGAATCATGTTGAAAGAAAACATTTTTTCCAAAAGATTCAAAATAATTCAAAGTTTTAAAGGATACAGGTTTCGAAAACATCTTATTCGTTCCCAAGGAAACAATATATCTATCAATCAATGGGACCTGCTATCCAGGATCTTCAAACACTCATCTGAACGGAAACACCAAGTGTTTAGATAGGCAATTCATTCCGAAAATGAAAATGGTAAAGCGAAACCGACTGGAAAAATTATCTCAGAGAAAAATCTGAAACGAAAATTAAAAAAAAACTTTTTGTTAAGTTTTAGAAAGTGGAGAAGGTGAATCATTTTTGACTCTTAAAGTTTCATTCTTGACAACACTGTTAAAGATGATACTGTAAGAACGACATTTTTAGCGAAAAGAATTATAAATTCATGTCTAAACCATAGATTGGTTTTTATAAATTCGGTCCACATTTTCGAAAAGTAACACTTGTTTATAGAGAAACGTTAAATTGGTTATCATAACCCCATTTTTTCAATACAATATACAGAATAGTCTTCATGTTTGAAGAGAAAATGTTGGGCCAGTTTTTTTCCGCAAGAAACATAAATATACACAATCATGTTTGAAGAGAAAAATGTTGGGCATGCAAAACAATATATTGAAAGTCCTCATGTTTGAAGAGAAGTCCCATTTTTCCAAAAAATATATTCAATAAGCATCATGTTTGAAAAGAAATGTTGGTCACATTTTTATAAAAGTATCATAAATATACACAATAATGTTTGAAGAGAAAATGTTGCTCCAATTTTTTTCGAGAAGAATCACAAATATACACAATCATGTTTGAAGAGAAAATGTTGGGTCGAATCGGTAGTCCAAAACAATATATTCAATGGTCATCATGTTTGAAGAGAAATGTTGGGTTCCATTTTTCCAAAACAATATATTATTAAAAAGTCATCATGTTAGAAGAGAAATGTTGAGTTCCATTTTTCCAAAACAATATATTCAATAGTCATCATGTTTGAAGAGAAGTGTTGGGTTCCAATTTTCCAAAACAATATATTCAATAGTCATCATGTTTCAAGAGAAAATGTTCGGTAGAATCGGTAGTCCAAAACAATATATTCAGCAGTCATCATGTTTGAAGAGAAATATTGTGTTCCATTTTTCCAAAACAATATATTCAATAGTCATCATGTTTGAAAAGAAATCTTGGGTTCCATTTTTTCAAAACAATATATTCAATAGTCATCATGTTTGAAGAGAAATGTTGGGTTCCAATTTTCCAAAACAATATATTCAATAGTCATCATGTTTCAAGAGAAAATGTTCGGTCGAGTCCGTAATCCAAAACAATATATTCAGCAGTCATCATGTTTGAATCGAAATGTTGAGTTCCATTTTTCCAAAACAATATATTCAATAGTCATTATGTTTGAAGAGAAATGTTGGGTTCCATTTTTCCTAAACAATATATTCAATGGTCATCATATTTGAAGAGAAATCCCGTTTGTCGAAAACAATATATTCAGTAGCCATCATGTTTTAAGAGGAAATGTTGGGTCGAATCGATAGTCCTAAACAATATATTCAATAGTCATCATGTTTGACAAGAAATGTTGGTCATATTTTTCCGAAGGTATCATAAATATACACAATGATGTCCGAAGAGAAAATGTTGGGCCCACTTTTTCCAAAAGTATCATAAATATACACAATCATGTTTGAACAGAAATGCTGAAAGAGTTATCAGAAATTCTTGATATCCGAAAAGAATCTTATTCTCTTCAGGTTCCAAAAGAAACATAAAAGCTATATCTATACAAAACTATGTTAAAGAGGAAAACAATTCCAAAAAAAATCCTACCTGCTATGAAGAGCCCTTCATCGAGGATATTGCATCTTCAACAGCACGCGCTAATCTGAAGCGAAACAATAACCGTTTTTATAGATAAGCCATTCAGTTTGAAATGGAACCGACTCGTAAAAATATTTGTAAAAGAAAAATCTAAAAAATCTAAAAATAAAATTTAAAAAAAACCTTTTGTTATTTTTATAATGTCTTTAGACATTATAAAATTAACTGTATAACCTTGTTTACAAACACGTTAGAACATGGTCAAGGTTGTACCCTTGGTTACAGACATGTTTACAAATTTGTTCCAAAAACAGTTAATTTTATAATGTCTAAAAACATTACAAAATTAACAAAAACTTTTTTTTTTATGTGTTTCAGATTTTTCTCTGAGAAAATTTTTCCAGTCGGTTTAAATTTACCATTTTCACTTTCGAAATGGATTGCCTATCTATATAAACAGTTGGCGTTTCCATTCAGATCAGCGTGTCCTCTTGAAGATGCAACATCGCCTTCACCTGAATATAATGGATGGTATATTTATTGTTCTCTTGGAAAAAAAGGCTAGTGGTTCTGTTATATTTTGGAAACAATGCTGCTGATCTTAAAAAAATAAAGTAACAGATTCCTTGTCGAACTAACCTGTTCTCGTCAAACCCCAAAAAATGGGCCTTTACTTGTCGAACCAAAAATGGAGCCAAGATTAGTCCATCTGAAATGTATATTTTCTGAATGGGGTTCCGGTATTCAAATACTTTTGTGACCGACTGTACAAGCAAAATCGCTGTACATTTGGCTTCATTTTTCAATTTTGGGGCAAATTACGGCAACCTCTTTGTATATCCATCGGTCACTTGAGACCGGCTAACTCCCTCAGCGTTTGCTATTGCATAATTCTGTATAAATCTCTGTTTATTCTGTACCACGTTGCCATTTCTCCTTTGAAATTTTTGAGTATGTTAATCAAAAATTCCTTAAAGTTTTACAAAATATGAAATCGATAATAAAACAAATTCCAAATTTCTAATTTGGACATTGGGGTGGAAACTTTCAATATTCGAAATTTGATGGAACTTGGTACCGTTGTTTTATCACATTTCGAGAAACATTAATACATTTATTCAGATTCTTCATTGCTTAATTTCTTTAAATATAATACAGGGCGATATTATTTTCTTGTAACAATTTGAAAAATGAAACAACGCTTTTAGTGAATCCACGCGAAATGCCAAAATGAAATTAATAGTCCTTCTGGGCAAATTGCTAATAAATTTGCGTTTATATCTTCGCCGATTTCAAAACTAGAAGAACAGGTCGCTCTGTGATCTGAAGTGAAATGATAGTTAAGGCGCCTAGTTGACCATAAACTAGAAAACAAACTTCTGTTTTCTCTTTCCTATTAGTAAATGCATCACTGTTACTTTTGCTGGTTTGCTTTATCTAATTAATTAATATAGATTAAAAGTACGTTGCTTTTAAAGTTTATAAGCATATGTTTAAACTGAAGTATTGAAAACCATATTAATGAATGACAGTTTCCATATCAACCTAATAAAATTATGTTGTGGAACATCGTGCTGCTGTTTCTGCTCTGCAAATTGTTACAGTTATCGCATTATGTTAAGGTTACTGGTTTGTGTAATCTAATATTGGATATTACAGAAATTTATAGAAATTAATGACATCATCCGTCCTTTTGTGATCATATCAATTATACAAACAAGAATGTTTTGGAAACCGCATTACAGACAAGGATGTATACTTTGTTCATAATTATATAGTATAGGAATTAGTTTATTTCGCTGATTTTTGTTAAACTATGCCGTTTCCTATATTTTTCTCTAAGTTAGGAGCACTGCATTAAAATTCATGAAATGCCATCGAAGAAACAGTATAATTTGGTCAATGATGATGCATATGATAGTAGGATACCGTTATATAACGAAGAAGCCTTTCAGCATGGCATCACATTTCATGCGAAAGTAAGTCTCTTGAGGAATTTATGATGCATGAATTTTACTATTTTCATTTAATATTTAGATTGCATTAAGTGTAACCTTAATTAATTGATTTAATAGCCCTTATTATATGAATTTGACTCATTAAATAATAAAAAAAAAAAAAAAAATTGAAAGTTGGCCGATTTTTGGTATGAAAATGAAATGTAACAAGGAAGTCTAGTTCATTATGAAGATTTACTTAGGTATTACTTAGATATAAATCAGACGTCTCATTGCTTGAATATGTCTTTTATACATATACTCCTTTCTGTTGTGAGCTAAATAGAAACCATGAATTGCCATTAGTAGGTTTACTGTTTTGCCCAAATCCCTTAAATTTTGCTGGTGAATAGTTTTTAATGGGGTATTATTTGAACTGGTGAATGATATTTAAAAGGATATTACAAAATAGTGGTTTATGTGCATTCGCATATATGGTAAATAGATGTATTGTAAGTTTGAAAGCAGATGTTTTGGGCAATAATGGAGTATAGTTCTAAAGCTTGGTGTAATTTGATAGACTGTAAATAAGTCACTTTTTTATTGTAAGTATAATATTATAATTGGCCCAAATGCGCTTTAGCCCACTGCTTGGCGGCGATTGTTTTTGAATGAGAAATAAACGCGCCAACATGGGTAACTCCGTATATCCGCGAACATGGCTGACTGGGTATTTTGAAGCTACGGAAACATGTAGTTTTCGCGCATGCGTATTTCCTATTTTATAAAGAACGGTTTTATTGGTAATGTGAGATGATGTAGCGGTTTATTCGAAATTCTTACGTGTTAATTTAAGTAGTTATTTCAGTTGTCGTTGTATTCTTTGAATGCGGTGTTTTAGTGTTGAGTGTTTGCTATTTTCGTACCTTATATTTCGCTAAATACTGAGTTGGTATGGATTTAGCTGTGATGCTGAGAGAGGTGAGTGAATGTACATGTACATTTATTACTTTATTGGAA
>KK113091.1:26205-47866 GCA_000611955.2 Stegodyphus mimosarum | reverse complement strand
TAAAATGAATGCTTTAAATGTATTATTTAGTAATGAATCCATTAATCTATTATATGTACAGTAGCACTCATTATTAGATACAATTTTGAGGATATCGAATACTTAAAAGACACTTTATGAGAATTCTTAATGAAAAAGACAACAAGTCCCCGACAATTTCCGTAAGTGCACAGTTAAAAAAAGGCCCTTTTCAGGGTCATACAAATTTAATAAAAGAAATATGAGGTATTGCTAAGCCTAAGTATTACCAAATACACTTTAATTTATATGCTGTATCATGCTTAACCTATTAATGTTATGTCTTTTTCTGCTAACTTTAATTTATAAGCCTTTAATATGTATCTTTAATTTATATGCTTTAAATATAATCAAAATGAACTGTACACCGCTAAAATCATGGCCGATTAACCGGCGAGCTTCCTTTAATATCTTTAATTTATATGCTTTAAATATAATCAAAGTGAACTGTACACCGCTAAAATCATGGCTGATTAACCGGCGAGCTTGGCGAGTAAATACGCACCGCCGCCAACGGATCCGCTGCGGAAGCGCCAACGGATCCATTGCGGAAGAAAACCCTGTGTAAGTATTACAACATAAAATGTAAATAATTAATTTAAAGGTAACTGACAAATATTTTAATGATCGTAATGTTCGTTTTGCATATTATTTTATTATATTTTTGTGGCAACAGTTTCCATACTAATTTATGGTTTAGAATTCTATGTTTTGTTTACAATAGGTTTTCGCGGAGCGTGTCGGGAAGGTTGCAATTAATTGCAAAGACGTTTCGCAGAAACGCGCCGAATTGGCGATTTTCAAAACATCGCCAAGCAGTGGGCTAAAGCGCATTTTCACCTTATAATTAAATAATTTTGCCCACAGCCATAACTAGCTTTTCATTGGCCTTGTGGAAAATTTTATTTTCAGGCCTCTCATTTGAGGAAGATGATATAATGTGTGCATGGACTGTCTTTAGGGTCTCGTAGTTTAAATTATCAAGAGAATTCCAAAATGTCATCTTTAAAATATAAAAAAAGAAGGAAACTGGAAAAGAATTTTTTTAAAATATATATATTGCATTTGTAAGCTATATGTACATCACTATGAAAAAAGATGAGCAGTTTGCTTTACCTCTGTTAACTTTAGACAGTGAGGCAAGTTTCTTATTTGTAAAAGTCATTGTAATCTTTTGTCTGATGAAACTGAGTTAGAATTAATGAGCTACACAACTGACTTTCGTGTTGTCGCTATGTTTCAGAAATGCAGATCAGTTCCATGCATTCAGTTCTAACTTAATGTTAGATTCTGTTTTCTCTCTGCAAATTTCATCGATTTTATCAAACAATTTCTTCATATAACTGTCACAAACCTTTGTATCATTGGTAGTTAAGATATAATGCGTACAAGTTAAATTATCAAGTGTAAATTTTTCACAAATTTAGAAAATTGGTCTTCCGTATGAGATTTTTTATTTTCCATGTGTGTGCAATGTACAGAGGTTACATATTGGTGGGACCACCTTGGCTTATAATTGCAAATAAATTATTTATTATATACACTGCTGGCCACCGTCAATGCAACACCCTGAAGGGAGCATGCAAATAACATGAAATGTGCAATATGCATTAGCAGAGGTGAGATATGCAAATGATTAAAATTTTAGCACAGACGCACATCACGCGTGCCTGTGGTGCCACTTCAAAGCACTATTTAAGGTTTGAAGTTTCCAACGATTTCAAGTTCGGTAATTGGGTTTTAAAAAAAAAACGATCAATTATGCCTCGTAGTAAACAGCGATCATCATTTGATCAAGTATCCGAGTTCGACAGACGAAGGATAGTGGCCTACCAAGAGTGTGGATTATCTTTCAGGGAAATCGGTAGTCATGTTGGACGAAACCAAATATCTGTAATGCGGATATGTGACCGTTGGATGCAAGAGGGTACGACAGACCGACGTGTTCGATCGCATCCACCTCGGTGCACCACTTCATGTGATGACAGGAACATTGTGCGCATGGCAGTGACGGATCACTCAGTCACATCACGAATCATAGCACAGCACATTCAGTCTGTAATGCATCATCCAGTGTCTGCACGTACCATTCGACGCCGTTTACAGCAGAGTAGTGTGTCTATTGCTTTGTCTACCCTTGACGCGGAACCACAGACATCTCCGCTGCCAGTGGTGCAATGAAAGAAGGATGTGGATGGTAGAAGGGAATGAAATTGTCTTTACTGACGAGTCACGCTTCTGTCTGCAAACACCCGATTGTCGGATTCAAATCTGGAGACACTGTGGAGAGAGGATGCTGCAGAGCTGTGTTATTTACTGCCACACTGGTCCTGTCCTGGGTATTATGGTTTGGGGTGGTATTGGATATCACTGAGCACTTCTCTAGTATGCATTGGCAGTACTTTAAACAGCCAGTGCTACATCTCCGAGGTGTTGGAGCCAGTTGTCCTTCCTTACCTTCAGGGCTTGCCCACAGCCACATTTCAACAGGATAATGTGCGACCACACGTAGCACACATTGTCCAAGGGTTCTTCATCAATCGCCAGATTGAATTGCTTCCCTGGCCGGCTTGCTTTCTGGATCTTTCGCCAATAGAAAACATGTGGTGCATGGTTGCTGAACGATTGACCCAGATTACATCCTAAGCTGCCACACCAGATCAACTTTGGCAACGTGTGGAAGCTGCTTAATCTGCTGTACCCCAAGAACACATCCAAAGTCTCTGAATCAATGCCGAGGCATGTGGCAGCGGTGATCTCCAACAATGACGGCTACTCTGGCTACTGATTCTGGAAGGAACCACACTTCACAGAAGTCTATAAATTTAATCATTTGATACTTGGCCAATATGTTATCTACTAAATAAATTTTGTTGTGATATCTCTTGTCTTTCTTGGTGTTGCAATTTAGGTGGCCAGCAGTGTACATACATATTATAACTTACACTTTTTATATTTAGTATTTATCCTGAAAATCGATCAATAAGTATTTTTACAAGAAGGTTTTTTTATTTTGGTGGAAGTTTTATGGCATTGCTTAAAGGATAGATTCAAAGCAGTTATTCTCTTTAGCAGTTGTTTTGCAAAATACTGTAATCATGTAGAAACTTTACTACAGTTTCTTCTGTACATGCACTCATAAGTGCATATTTAAATATTGAGGTTAAGGCAAAAATATCACAATTTGCCTATAAGACACTGTACAAGAATGGCAACATGGTGTATTAAAACTGAAATATTCTTATGCGCGTAGTTGCCATTGAAGAACCATCAATTTGAGAAAGGCAATTGAATCTGACATGATGAAAAAAAGTCGGTATTGTTGCAAGTATCATAAAATCCCATACAAGTCTTTGATGGCTAAAAATACTACTACATCTTAATTTTCATTATTATGTATCGAAAATAAAACCGTTTCCAAGAGTGTCTTTTGATAATATGATTTCATATTTTTAATTATACCTATAGTTTAACCGTGTTATTAGGCTGTAAATGTTAGCATTCAATTTAGATATTTGCTACTATGTAGTATATTGCCTGATACTCAGACAGTTTTCCTGCTTCTTTAGACAAAGTGTTATCCACTTCTTTAAGTATATTTTCCATATCATCCAGACCTTAGCGTTTGTTATACAAAGACAATATTCTTATGCCTTGAAAGCATCATAAACTAAGAGCTTAAACAATAACTAGCAATTTAAGTGCCACATTTCCATCCATTTTGGCAGTCACCGCTACACAAAGCCAAAATAACATTTTAAGGAATTGCACAAACTCGATATCCATGTGCATGTCGACCTATTTTCACATTAAAAAAAATCAGAGAATTGCACAAATTTGGCATTGAGCACTCCCTTTACTTTGTCCATATACACATTGATCTATTTTCGCTGAAAAATTCAAAGGAACAGTCAATTCTATACTAGAACCAAACAAAATATATATAACCTCAATAAACTACATTTTAAATCAACAATGAAGTAACACAAAAAAGGAAATTCATCTTAGCACTACACAATGGAAATATCCACTTACCTTATTTAGAAATTTCCATGCCTTCAGTCAAACAAAATTCCTTAACAGCGTTCAGAAACTTCCTAAAATTATTGGCGTTGCCGCATAAATTCACAAAAGTAAGTGTAAAAAATATCCTCTAACGTTTGACCATATGCATTTCCTTCCTGCAAACAGGACATTTATAATGGCTACTAAGTAAACCTTCATTTACATACCAGTCAATTAATGTGTTTTCGCCTTTTGTTCTAAATCGTACAGAAATTCAAATTAATCTTACCGCATTCAGCCATTTTACCATGTAAACCATAAAATAAGCAATGTACTTCCGAACCAACATTCAACACACAAGCCTTTACAGATCTTTTAGCATCATTCAAATTCACCGCAGTCATGCAACCAGTTACGTCATAATAGGGTTTCCATAACATTTAACTATTCAGGTAACTATAAATGAAACAACAACTTAGCGAAAAACCGAGGGGCACCCTTAAATATACTATAACCCAGTTTTGTTTTTATATCACTTGAACAGATTTCTTCTTTAAAAAGTAAAGTCTTAAAGAGTGACAAGAAGTTTATAAAGTAATCTTGTTTTATTTACATTTAATACATCCTTTAAAAATAAAAAATTTTTACTCCTAAAAAGAAGAACCTGTGTCTGATTTACTTCTAAATCAGTAGACATTTATTCAAATGCTGTGCAATCTAATTTACTTGTTTGCCTTTTAAATTGTAATTTGTTTTTGAAATACAATTTATACTTTTATTTGGAATAAAGCAAAGTTGATTTATTTAACTTTTGGTGAAAATGCGCTTTAGCCCACTGCTTGGCGATGTTTTGAAAATCGCCAATTCGGCGCGTTTCTGCGAAACGTCTTTGCAATTGCAACCTTCCCGGCACGCTCCGCGAAAACCTGTTGTAAACAAAACATAGAATTCTAAAGCATAAATTAGTATGGAAACTGTTGCCACAAAAAGATAATAAAATAATATGCAAAACGAACATTATGATCATTAAAATATTTGTCAGTTAGGTTTAAATTAATTATTTACATTTTATGTTGTAATACTTACACATTTTATGCCGTTACATAACCTTCCCGACACGCTCCGCGAAAACGTAACCAAAATGGCATCGAAGAAAGAAGGAATTTTTTTTAAAAGGGCATTAAAATTACAAACGATACCATGTATACACCGTTCCGTTTTAACTTTAAAAAAAAAAAAAATCTGCGAATTGCACAATGTAGGCAATGTACACAAATGAACAAAATAAGCTAAAATAGCGAAAATAAATTACAAGAAAATGCCATGTGCATAGCGTTCATTTTAAACTTAAAAAAAACTTCAGCGAATTGCACAATGTAGGCAGCGTACAACAGTCAGCCATGTTGGCGGATATACGGAGTTACCCATGTTGGCGCGTTTATTGCTCATTCAAAAACAATCGCCGCCAAGCAGTGGGCTAAAGCGCATTCCAACTTAACTTTTTATATTTTGATTTGTTGTTGTAAACAATTTAATAATTTTCTTTTCTAGAACTCACAAGGTTTTTAAAATATAAATTTGTGGTTAAAATATATGTTGTTAATCACAAATTGTTTTTGCCATTGAAAAACACATTTTACTAACTTTTTTTACCACCTTCAGAGGAATATATACTACATTACTGCCCTTCAGAACTGAATGATGTGCTAATATCATTTTCCATAAGAAAGTTTTTTAGATTAAAAAACTGAATTTGTGGATTTTAATTGTATTTAACATCTCCTGCAAAATTCTGTTAATTATATACCTAATCATTTCTGTCTTTGTTAAATATATTTTATGTTTATGTAAAAGTATTTTAGCTTCTTTTTTTAAGTGCAGTTGTCAAAAAATCTTAACTCATATTATTTGTCCTGTTCACTTTAACTTTGAGGGTACTGTTCAGTTATCAGTGCGGGTCCAGAAATGTATGGAGCATTCATGTATGTGGGAATGTATGTGTTCTTGTGCGCATAAGTACATAAGTATCTGTGTGTGCGCATATATATACATACATATGTGCATAGATACATACACTTCTGAATCCGATCCTCATAACAGAAGAGTACCACTTGAATTTATCAGCATTCAGCACTGTCATCTCCAAAGCAAATGAAAATGGCCAAATTATTGTCAGTGTATATAAAAAACAAAAAAAGGTACTTTTCTGATTATCCACATCCCTGAAAAAAGTTGCTAACTCATTGGTGACTCCTCGTGAGCAAAGCTTTCAAAATTTCTCATCGCTAGATATTATTTCTTTATAGACTTGGCTGTAACAGGTTCCGATATGGAACGTATAGTAAGTTAGTGCAAATTAAAATACTATTCTGGAGTTTTTTAACAGTTAATATAATTCTATTTACAGTTATAGTTACAAATTATTCACAGCTGCAATAACATAAAAACTCTACTTATCTGCATATTGAGAATAACATCCTAGCAACCTGGTGTGCATTTCCTAAAGTTTAAAACTTTCAAAACTTGAACAACATGAACTTAAAGGTAGGGAACCTCATTTTCTAAACGCAGCAAGTTGAAAAACTCCCAATATATGCAGCAGATTTCATTTCATAAGTCACCCTCCAAACCAAAACTTTATTCCATACACAAAAACGTTGAAAATTAAAATTAACTGTACTAAGAGATTCCCTCAAGCTTTTTTTTTGGCTTGTGCAAAATTCTGTTACTGTGGTTACTTCTGCCATTGTGGTTAGGCTTGCTTTCGCACATATGTGAGATACACAACATCCTCCTACCCTGATTTTGGTAAAAACAGATGTTACGCAAAATTTTCTAACATTGAAAACCAGATGTAAAAACAACACTCGTACATTAGTTTGAAAAGCTGAATTTCTTGGTTAAAGCCATATGAAACATTAAATATGATATATCATGTTAAAATGTGGTTAACAAAGAATAAACTGAGTGCATTAAGTCATTAGTAAACAAAAAACTTTAAAATCCCAGAACTATATTGTGCATAATTATTTATGAGATTTTTTATTGTTTTAAGAGTCTCCTGCAGACTACACTCAGCTCATGCAAGATTTTAGATTTCGCTTGGATGAAATGATCCGGTATCCCTCTCTTAATTTGGCTGTCAATATCTGCATGCCAGCATGACAGTTCTTTTCATGATATTCTATTATGAGGCATTCAGTGCTTGGATGGAGGAAAGAGGGGATAAGGAAAGCAAAATTTGGTGAAAATGCGCTTTAGCCCACTGCTTGGCGATGTTTTGAAAATCGCCATTTCGGCGCGTTTCTGCTAAACGTCTTTGCAATTGCAACCTTCCCGACACGCTCCGCGAAAACCTATTGTAAACAAAACATAGAATTCTAAAGCATAAATTAGTATGGAAACTGTTGCCACAAAAAGATAATAAAATAATATGCAAAACGAACATTATGATCATTAAAATATTTGTCAGTTAGGTTTAAATTAATTATTTACATTTTATGTTGTAATACTTACACATTTTATGCCGTTACATAACCTTCCCGACACACTCTGCGAAAACGTAACCAAAATGGCATCAAAGAAAGAAGGAATTTTTTTAAAAGGGCATTAAAATTACAAACGATACCATGTACACACCGTTCCGTTTTAACTTAAAAAAAAATCTGCGAATTGCACAATGTAGGCAACGTGCACAAATGAACAAAATAAGCTAAAATAATGAAAATAAATTACAAGAAAATGCCATGTGCACAGCGTTCCTTTTAAACTTAAAAAAAACTTCAGCGAACTGCACAATGTAGGCAACGTACACATGTTATACGGAGTTACCCATGTTGGCGCGTTTATTGCTCATTCAAAAACAATTGCCGCCAAGCAGTGGGCTAAAGCGCATTCCAACCCAAAATTTATTGTGGTTTTTAATGATTTTAGTTTTGTCCCTAAGGACGCCATTGTTGTCTCTCGTCACCAAAAAGTCCATGGTCGGAATCTTCTTTCTCTTGATAATGCTTCCTTTGCTTTAAACACCATAGAAATGTTGTGGTGTAAACATTTTTGCTGCTGCTTGGATATCAGAAGCATAGGAGAGTTTTTTTAAAGAGTTTGTTAGCAAAGTGTAGAATCCAGCAGAATAACTATTTTTAGAAAAATTCGAAAAACGTTCGTACCACTCAGGATCTTATATTTTTACTCTCAAATGGGCAGCCCTTCCTTTTGTAATTTCTGCAGTAAGAGAATCTTTATTTGGAGTAAATTCAAAGTCTGGCCACTCTTCCAGATGGGTTTTCAGGAATTTGGGACCCTCCTACCAAATAAAATGCCATAAATGTTAAGGAAGTAAGCCGCATATGCAAGATTTACATATGCTTGGGATTCCTGTTCTGAATATCTTTTATTGTATTATTTACAAATGTCAGTTTTCCTCTTGTTGTGTCCATCTGAGGCCCACAGTAGTATCTGTCCAGTAATATATTAGACGTCAAATAAGGGCAGGCCTTCAACAATATACTTAACCAAGCATGTGCCTAAAACACAAACTAGCAACTACAAACATGGAATAGTTATTTTCTTGTGTGATTTCTTGTTGTTTCTTGTGTTATGTATGATATTGCCATGACAAATTTCATGTAAACTTTACTCTTTTCCTTACTTCATAAAAAAATAATGGTCGTATAAGTAGCTTAACTGGCATTGCAGTGTCTGTGAATCCTTATTTCTGTAACCTGTGTGATGAGGTAATTTAATGTGGGAAATGCTAGACAATTCCTTGTATCATCTCGTAAATCTTGTTTGCAGTTCATCTGGTAATGGCATGTCCCAGTCCCATTTTGGCCTCGAATTAGTTTTGCAAGTAATATTGCAGGCTCAGAATTAGATTTTTTTTTTTTTTTTTTTTTTTTTTTTTTTTTTGTGTGTGTGTGTGTCTTTTTGAATGATTTCTATTTTGAAGGGAATAGTAAGGCTATTATCTCATCTATCCCACTGTAAGCCATAAACTGCAGAGACTGGATCATTAGCTTCAACTGCTAGCTCATTTTCATCATCTAAACTGAAAGTACATATTCATATGTCCATTTTAGCTTCTGCTGTGTAAGTAATTGACTTGCTCATAAGAAGTTTCAGTTCTTTGGTATCATCAACTGACGTAACAGAGTTTTCAACATAAAAAGATTTGGCAGTAACACATCAACATAAAAGGATTTGGCAGTAACACATCAACATAAAAGGATTTGGAAGTTTTTTGCAACAACCTTAAACTCGGGTGCAACATGCAACAGATGAAATGAAATCACAGCTACCAGCAAATAATGTCTGCTAATTAATCCCAAATAACTATTTTGTGATAGAATACTTCAGTTCTCTTATTTACTCACCATAGAAAAATTTTAGATAGTTTTGATCTTCATTCTGCATCTCAATCTGTTAAAATGCCCATCTAATATTGAATGTTACACCGATTGTCTTTTCTCTAAACTACATTAGAATTGCTGGGATTTCTTCTATAAGGTTTGGATCTTTTATCAAGTGATCTGACAGCAAGGATGAACTATCTGCTTTGCTTGACGCATCAAATGCGGGCCTATCCTTCAGTAATGGACCTTTAAGAATGTGTGGTATCCCTACACAAATGGTATCTTGATCCAGCAAACAGAACTTGTATTCTATGCTTCTTCCAACCAAACTTAAGTCTTAAAGAATACAGCTTGTAATTTTTTTAACTCAGTTTATGTTTCTTCAAATAACATATGAGTTAAAATTCTGAGAAGAAATGCTTTTCAAATTTAAACCTGGGCTGGAAAACAGAAGATCTCTGTGATCCACAATCCAAGAGGCACCTGACCTTTTTCTGTACACTGTCTGCGGCTACTTAAAACATTAAAGTCATAAGTATGACTTCATTCATATATATGGGGTAGAACAAGGTACTGTGTACCATTACTAACTCACTGCTTTTTGCCTTACTCTCAACTTTATTCTCATACCTCGGAACATAAAATTATGGGGCGAGATCCCTGGCATTAAATAGCCCTGAATAAACTGATAAAACTGCCTCACAAAATGTCCTATCTTAATCCTTATCTGGCTGCAGTTTAATTCTCTTAATTTGTCTAACCTTTCCTTTAAGGTCGTGGATCGATTTGTAACACTTTCTTTGCTTTTATAAGTTTTACCACAAAAAACACGTTTTTGTTCCTTGGTAGCTGCTAAATTTGCTGCACTTGTGACAGTTTTTTTTTTTTGTTGTTGTTGTTTGTTTGTTTGTTTTAAATATTACATCTTTAGAATGCTCATGGCATGAAGTGGAAGAAAGTTTGAATCCAGAGGTGGTAAGTGTAACTCTTTGCTCTTCTTAACCTCGTTACACAAAATTCCAAGAGATTTGAAAGATGTGAACCCTTGTTACTGAAAAAGCACTTCTCTGCCATACCTGAAACATTTTAGGTCATAGACAGGACTCAAACACGGGGTATAACCATGAAGCATAAGTGTCTAGAGATCTGAGGAGTGATTCGAATTTTGTCAAATGGTGACAGTAGCCGCAATTTTTTCTTCTCTCGCAAGTGTACATTTTTAATAATTAATTTTAACAGTTCCCTCACATAGATCTCAGTTAAAATTTCCTTGTTACCAAAATGCTTTTCAAATACAGAAATAGCTTTTGAGCAATTTTATGCTCTTAAATGGTAATTATGTATCAACTCACTAGCCCAAGTTCTGGGTAATATTGAATGAGCTGAGTAATGGAACTTGTCAACATCATCAAGTTCCTTGTCCTCGTAGACCTTCTTAAATTGACCCCAGAATGGAAGGTAACTTGATAATTGACCATGAAATTTTTAGCAAATTGTTGCATTTTTCATTGTAAGCACTTATATTACATCCGTGTTGGAACTTATATTACTGAAATATTATCTCTCTCTTTCACCTGATGACTAAGCATGTTAAATTTGTCTGTTAATATTCTTTGTAACTTTAGTTTCTAGATCATCTCCAGCAGCATTGCCTTCCTAATCAATAAATCTAGTATTGCTGAATCATGAGATTTCAATTCTGCAATTATCATTTATAACTTCACAATTTTATCTTTTAATATGGCTTTGACCACACGATCATCTTTAATAAGTTCTTCTCTTTAAACCTTAGACTATGCACCATTGCACATTTTCTCTTTAATATATCAACATTCATTTTTAACCTTTAAATGCAGACTCAGTTAAAATCTGGAATTTTATCAGGATTCATGACAAATCCTCAAAAAATCTTTACTCAGCAATCCCAAAAATATTAACTCTGTAAAAACAAACAAAAATAGGTCATAACATTCACATATAGTAAATCATAACATTTTCAAATGTAAATATGTATTTCCATGTTGCAAACAATTAAATGCATAACTTTTCTAAAGAAAATTTTAAATAATATTTTACTTCTATATTAATATAATGCAACTTATACAATATTTTGTCAACTATATGTAAATAGAATCCTGGCTTACTCATGATTTGCTATGTTATGAGCAAAGCTCTGAAAATTTTCTTATCTCTGGATTTTATTTCTTGTACATCTGCTGCTGGCTGTAACAGGCTTCGACATAGAATGTATATTTAGTTACTACAAATTAGATTACTATTCTGGACATTTTGAACATTTGATGCAATTCTGTTTGCAGTTATATTTGCAAATTATGCATAGCTACAGTAACATATAAACAAACTGCTTATCTGCATGTCAAAAATAAGCCTGGCACATTTTTCCTAAACAAAAAAACTTTTGAAACTTGCAAACTTAAACACAGAGGACCTCATTTTTTAAACGTAGCAAATTGGAAAAAAATATCTAATATACACACTAAATTTCATTTCATAATTCACCCTCCAAACCCAAACTCCATTCCATATGCAAAAATGCTAAAAATTTAAATTAACTTAATATTGGATAATGTAATAGAGGATATATCTCAGATTTTATCTGTTATAATTTCAATTGCTCCAGCCATTCAGTTCACTTTTGAACTTGAATCTGACAATTCCCATCCATTGACTCATATTTTAATAATCTGCAGTGAATCTGATTTCAGCACTACCATTTATTGTAAAACTTTTTCTCTTTGTTTGCTTCCCCATGCTAAATCATGTCACATGGTTAAGCAAAAAATGGCTTCTTTTTACTCTCATGTATACTCGACTCTAAAAGTTTGCTGCTCAGAATTTTTGCTTTCTAATGAACTAAATTATTTGAAATCAGTTGCCATTGGCAGAGGAATTTTGTCCAGTTGTCATTGATCAAGCCTTTAAAAATTTTTCATCTTGCCATCAAAGAAAACATTTCGATAAAATCCATTGGTCAGTTCTTGAAGATTCCATCTCTGTCTTTTAATTCTTGGGAAATTTATAGTGTATCTTGTTGGTGTTGTCTGAGATATGTTGGCCAAATCAAAAGAATGTTGAAATTTTGCATCAAGGAACATGAATCTTATGTCCAAATAAACAAGTCTTTGATAGCTAATCATAGTTGGAAATTTAATTGCAATTTTGACTTTGGGTCTATAACATTTCTTCAGTTGTTGAACTGGATCTCTTTAAAGCTTTCACCTTTACAAAAATTTATCTTGTTTAGTTAATTATATTAATTTAATCTACTCCTTCTGCTTTTAAAATTTTAATATCTTAATTTTTAATTTTTCTTTACTGTTTTCCTGGACAGATGGCAGTATGGTTATGTTTGCTTTGCACTTTGTTTTTGGCAAAAATATGTTCGTTGCTCCTCCTTTCATTACAGAATTCTGTTTGCTTCTGATGAAGAGGGACTTGTTCATCTTCGAAGTCGATAGAATTTTGATTAAAATCTATGCCTAATTTGCTGCTGTTTTGCTTTCACATTTTTCTCTTCTTTCGTAATAATTTGACCATTTTTATCAGTTTTGGGGATGGCATAATTGAATGCTGATATAGCAAAGTAGTAGGGAACAGACTTTTTCAAAATCAGCATGATGTAAAAATCTATGTCGGTGGTTCATTGACAGCTTACTTAACATATTTATTTCTTATAGAATTATTTTATGTAATATAATGTTATATATTTTCTGAAAAAATATTTAATCTTTATGTCAATTTGACTCATATTGTTTATTTTATATTTTTAATTATTTACAAAATTCATATTCAAGATATGTAATAATGTAATTTTTAAATATTTTTATGTATGATAACTGATTTTTTCATAAGTATAATGTTATCAGATTAAAATCATCTCTCCCATGTCTTGAACATTTTAATTTTCTGATAGTGTGACATTTTTAAAAATTAGTTAAAAAATGTGTCTGTTATTCAAATTGTAGCTATTATGCAGTAAATCTAGAACTTTGTTAAATTATGACTTTCATAACATTTTTAGTACATTGGTTCCCTTGAAGTCCCAAGGCCAAGTAGTAGGGTTGAAATAGTTGCCGCTATGCGACGCATTAGAGTGAGTTAAAACTAAATATTTTAACTAGATACTCTGATATTTTCTTTTACTGTTATTTGACATGTTATGTTTTGTATATATAGTTTATTGTATATTTCTTCATAATTTATAAATACTGATTTCCAAATACCGAAAAAATAGGAGAAAAATTAATAATTATCAAAACCTTAATATGTCAGGGGAAGGAAAATAAACACCCAAAATGAAAAACAGTGCCAATAAAGCAAAGGTATCATATAAAACCTAATATTTCCAGCTTTACTTACGTAGTCTGTTTTCTACCATAGTCAGATTTTTTGTGCATTTATCATTTTCTGTAATAATTTACTATAGCTTTCCTTGATTGCAAACATTTCTGTCTGATTGCAGTCATTTTCTTTAAGCTTATCTTTGCAAAGAAGCCTAAGCTACATCATGCACAGTGAAGAGTAATAGTTTTAGTTTAAAGCAAATCTGCTTTTTTAAAATTAAAAAAAAAAAAAATCAGTATTTGATATCCTATTTAAATTTATTTATTGGATATCTAATATTTTCTCATTATATTATTATTTTGTTATTTTTAAGATTAAAATTTAGTAATTTTCCCTTAGCAGGACACAGATATTGCCAATAGCAGATTTGTTACATTTTGGCATCAGAGCATAACCTTGGTTAAAGATTTGAAGTGCCTACATCAGTAGGGAATATACCAACTCATTTAAAAACTAAACAAAACAAAAAAAAACTTTTATTCATTACGTTAAAAATAAAGGGAAAGAAATAATTGTTTTGATGAGAAATAATATCATAAATGAAAAACATTTAATTTAAGCATCAAAGCAGTGTTTGTGTAATACACATACTTGGGCCTGGCAAAAAATTAATATTGTTCGAATTTTTTTAAATATCATGAAATGGTTGCTATATTGATATGGCTAAAACAGTATTGGAAATTTATTGCTTATGTCCTGCTAAAGGTAAAGTATCAGAAAGTTTAATTGACTGTAATGCTGTTCATGTTCAATTTTCTTTAAGTGGGCCAACTTTTTTTTTTTTTTTGATAATTTTATTACAAAGGAATAATAATTTACCCATGTTTTTTTCAATGTATAATGTTAAATGGTTTTATTCCCTTATGATTGCATTTTTCCACTTAACCATTCCTCTATATCTAATTAGAAGTTCTAGCCACCTTGGTTAGAATCCATTGCCACCAGATAATATCATAAGATAGTACAATTTTAGTAGCTTAATTCTGTGATTCCCAATCTGTGCTCTTATGAGCACTTAGACTTTGCGTGTGCCTCTTAAACACACCTCAGATACTCCAGAAAAATAAAATAAACTGAGTAAAATTAAAGACTGAGAAAGAGAAAGTTGAACAAAATAAGAAATTATGTTCTGAATATTGAAATGTGCCAAGTGAATTCTGCATCTTCTCTAGCAGATGATGCTTGGCCATTCCTTAGTCACTTCTAGGTTAATGTTCACAGCAATAATATTTTGATTTCTTATTGATTTTTCCATGAGTTTTCTGTGTTTGATTTCATTGTGAGTTTAATTATGTAGCTAGTAAATGTTCATGTTAAGGAAAATAATGAACTGTATAAAATCATGAATTTTTAAAAGCAGACTTAACTCGAGATGTCAGTATGAGTCCCTGCTGCTACACATTGAACTAAGGGGGTTTTCTTAAGAAAAAGCATTAAGATATTTGCATGAACTTCCTGCACTGCTAGTAGCATTTTTAATGGAGCATAATGCTCTATTAGTGATGGCTAAAACTAAAAAAGACTTAGTATGTAAAATGACATATTGGTTGAAATTTGTAACAAAATGAATCTGTCATTGCTTGGAAAAATGCTACGTTTTTTATGCAAATGCCAAAGTATTTTTCTGTAAAAGAGAACAGTATTGACTGAAGTGCATGAAAAAGTAAGGTAATGATTGCATTCCTCTTATGAAAACTTTCTTAGAAGGAAATAACATCAAGGTTCAAGAAAAAATACTATTCAGACACATCTTGAAGCTTTGTAAAACTTGTTTGAATGGGTATTGAATGTGTTTGGTGTAAAAACATTGCATTTCATTCAACAGAATACAGGATCCTTATAAATTTAATATCTCACAGCAAACTAAAAAGCATGTCTCAAAACCAAAGTCTATCAAAGTTTTGTCTGTATTCAAATAAAATTCAAAATCTTGTCTAAGAAAGCAAAATTGGTGCTGCTGTCTGTCTCAGCTGTACATCCTTGTAAAACAGGATTCAACAGCTGTACATTCACCAAAACAATAGATAAAATCTGCATCAATGTAGAACAAGGCATTTGCCTGCAGCTATGAACAGCTGAACTTAAAATTTGAAAACTTTACATAAAATGCAACCACAGGTGTCTCATTGAACATTTTTACATCTTTTTGTGTTATATTTATATTTAGGTTGTGCTATATTATTTCATAATAGTAAAATTGAATTATAATTATCTTCTGTAATGAGTAAAAAATTTCAAGTAAGAAATAATGAAAGAATATGTATTTGAACTGTTTTGCGTGTAATGATTAACTCACAAGAATCAAACTAATTGTAATGACCTTAATGTTGCTGTCAGCGAAAATGTATACTCTGTGTTGTAACATAAATTGGTTTATTTTATTGAGCTTTGGAATAACTTTTATGTAAGGCCTAACTTTTGGCAATATCATGTGAATAAATAGAGATGGAGGGTTTGTCCATAAAGTAATGAGATGGGCTGCCTCATAGCACTCCAATCACCAGAAACGTGCTTCGAATTTTTGGTGGAGGGGGGTGTAGTGGGCAGCAGCCACATATGAGCACTCAGTCAGTGCCACAGACGAGCACTGAAGTGCTTGGTGCAAAAGCTATTTTTGAGTTTTTGTAACAGCAGAAGATGTCAAAAATGGAGTGTTCATATGAACAGTGCTATGCGATTAAATTTTGCTTTCACTTGGGCAAAACTACTTTGGAGACACTTGCCTTGGTTAAGGCTTGCAAAGACAATGTCCAGTCAAGGGCCCAGGTTTTCCTGTGGTTCATTGAGTTTAAGAACAGACAGGAAACTATTGAAGACATAGAGGAATCTGGATGCTCTTCAGTGAATGGTTTGGTTGAAAATGTGGCTAAAGTAAAAAATCTCCTGGACTTTAACCTTTATTTGAGTACAAGATTAATTATCAGACTTCAACACATGCAAAACAATGGTTCAAAACATTATGTGAAAATTTGAACGTGCAGAAGGTTTGTGAGAAATTGTTGCCAAAAGTATTGAGTGGGGAACAAAACAACAATGGTTGATGTTTCCTGTAAGGTGGAGCATTTAGAAAGTGAACTGACTTTTTAGACGGCATTATAACAGGCGACAAAACATGGTTGTTCAAGTGTGACTCCGAAACCAAGTGCCAAGGTTCATATTGGCACACTTCAAACTCCTTGTGCCCCAAGAAAGCTAGAATGTCGAAATTCAACGTAAAGACAATGTTAAGTAAGAGTGATCCACAAAGAATTTGAACCTCTTGAATAAATTCTCAATGCTGTTTTCTACAAAGAAGTCTTTTCGTACCTGCACACATTGGAAACTACCAGATTGTCAGTTGCTGGAAGCTCCACCATGACAATGCTCCAGCCTTCACAGCCTTTGTTATAATTGCTTACCTGGCCAAATAGGGGATGCAACCTTTTCATAGACTCATACAGCCCATCAGACTCTGTTCCCAAAGCTCAAGAGCAGCCTGAAAGGCCTCCATTTCGAAGATGTTCACCATCGAACAGTCTGTCACAGAGTCTGTGAAAGAAGTTATGGTAGCTGACTTACAAGGAGCTTTTGCAGTGTGGGAATAGCATTGGGAGTGGTGTATCAATGCCTAAGGAGAGTATTTTGAAGAATTTTGACAGTTCTTCAAAATAGTCTCCTTGGTCTTTGAACATGTACTGATCGAATCAATAAATTCTTTTTGCCAGACCTAGTCTCATTACTTTATGGACAAATTCTGTATTACATTCTCTTGAAAGAGTTAATAAAAATACATTGATAAATTTAAAGATTTCATTTCATTTTATGGACATTGCAGAACTGTTTAGATATGGTCTTACTTTATATTCCCTTATTATCTGTGCCTTTTTCCTTCTCCTGTAATGAGTATGTCACTATGCCATAAGCCACACCTTTTATGCCCTTATGCAAATGTAAAAGTTTCTTGTCATTCTCTTTTGGATTATTTTCACACTAAAAATGACAGTTGTATTTGTTTATATATCCATTCAAGCAGAAATGAGCTTTGTCTGAGAAGATAATATTTTTCCCAAAACTGTTGCATGTATTTAGCAATGATGAATTGTCAGAGTATACTAAACAAAAATAAGAGTTAGTGACATTATTGCACTTTAAACATGATTGCCATTTCATTTTAAAATCATGTCATTGCTTAATTTATATAATATGATATAATTATTTATTTTATATTAAGCTATTGAAATAATAAATTTTTTCTCAAAAATCATAGTTCAAAATTCAAGATTTTGCTTTTGCATGCTATTTTATTATTGCTTTCGTACAATGATAACATTAATTCATGAACTCATGTTTTATGTAGTATGAATTCAAAGCCAAGTCTATAAAAAAGAAAAAAGTCAGCATTTCTGTATCTGTAGATGGTGTGAAAGTTGTTCTTCGCAGTAAGAGAAGAGTAAGTATATTATTTACGTGATTGAAACATTCTAATAATTTTTGTATATTTCATTAAATATTACTTTCTTTGTAGACTAATCAGTGGCCTTGGGATGAAAATAAGTTTATCATTTTGCATCATCCTATATACAGGTATGTTAGATATATTTTTCTTATTTTTATATATTTGGTTTAAATCTGTAGCTGGAGTTGTATATAAGATTTTGATGTGGTTCATGCATGATTTCATTCGCTAATGGATATATGTATATGTATCTATGTAGAGCTTGAATATAATGCACATAAAGAAATTTAATCTCAAATACAATGAGATCTTTCATGGAAAGTATCTATTGTATCTCCAATTTTTACTATTACTGTGAAATAATCCCCCCAATCAATCATTAATTGTCTTTTTTGAATAACTAATTTTATAATTTTAATGTAATTTATCGCAGATTACAATGGGCATTATTATAACTGTACGCTGTAAATGATTATATTTCCAAGTATAAGCCAGAATTTTCAACATTTTACTAAAGTTTGGTGGTCAGCTTATGCATGAGTTCAAAAGAATTTACTAATAATTCAATAAAAAAGGTACAGTACTTATGTATTAGTGCAGCCACTTTGTTAGAAGTTGCCAAATTTTCAAGATGCGTCAGATTGTAGCATGTAACAATTCTTCAGTTTTAGCTAGTGACGTTGCTGTTTTTTTGTATGAGTTTTGTTTTTTTTTTTTTTTTTTGTATACTGTAAAGGCTCTTATTTTCGCGGGCCATAATTTTCACCAAAATGAATATATCATTGATTTCGCAAGCTAAAAATTTCGCGAATTTTATATGAACAGAACCGAAAGTTTAAAAATTCCAAAAGTACCTAAGTAAAGTTGAAAAATTCCAAAAGTACATCTTTTGCATCATATTATTCCATTTTTTGTGCCCGCTTCCTGCACAGGAGAGCTCCAAACTTTGAACTTAACTGTAAGTGGCGAGTTCAAGTGTTTGATCAAGAGTGAGTTTATTGAGTGGTATTCTAATGAGCTTTAATTTCTAGAGGAAAAAGAATCTATGAACTTGCGAATATCACGACTAAAACCGATTAACGCTTCTTCGCTTGGGCGCATATTTTACGGTATTGAAGTCAAACATGAGATAATTTTGATTGGCTTCAAAGAAGCTGGTATAAATGAATGAGCTGCCTTCTATTAATCTTATTGTTTTATATTCGAGAAACATAGTTGTAAATTATTCAAAAAATAGTTATAAGAAAGAAAGTTGTCAAGAAAAAGCTTGTAACTGTGCAATAAATCATTAAATTTTGGGTAAGTAAAAAATTTCCGATTTCTTATTATTATTTGAGGCGGAAAAAAAAAGTATTTCGCGAGGCTTAAATTTTCGCGATTAAGACGAGCTCGCGAAAATAAGGGATTTTACAGTACTCAGTTTTAAAGTATGTACATGTAAGATTTACCTACAGTTGAAGAAACTGTGGGAAAATTTCTGCGAGAATATAGCATTATGTCACAAAATTGCTAAAAGGAATAATTCTTAATCTGATTTTCATAAATTTCTGTCAGAACAAAAGAAAAAAAAACTTCTATAAATAGGTTTATTAATTGATATTTGTGAAAAGTTATTAAATAAAATATTAAACGTGCATGAAATAATTTGAATGTTGAAAAGACATCTTGTTGGCATATAGGTGTGCAAGTAGTAGTAGTAGTAGTAGCAATGGTTGATTTTTAATATTTTTTTATTCTTATCAACAAACATCCTTACAAGCCAACACAAACAAATTGCCACAATAAGCGCCTGTTTCTGAAGAATCGCATCAGTACTTTATACATTTTTTTAAATATATTTAAACAAAGCAACAGCAGGTAAGAGTATATTGGTAGAAAAGAAGTTGAGAGCAATGAGATGTGTTGAAGCAAAATGCAATGTTGAGAGCAAAATGAAACCTCAAAGCAGAGTGATTCAACTTCTGGTTACAATGTTAGATTCAATTTTCTTTATTTTGAGTGGTTAATATTTAAGCTTCTAAATTTATTATTGACTGAAGCCTTTTAGAAGTCTGTGATCTTACACTGGCGGCCTTCAGGTGGTTGACTGATACATTGCTTGTGGATGTCTTTCAATTACCTACAGAACAAAGTCTGAGATCCAGATGTCCAATATCTGGAATAATCTAAAATCCAGACTCTAAAGCCACCAACAATTTTTTTCTAGGAATTCTTTTTTGTATGCTTTCGCATGTGCATATTTGATTTTCTCCCCTTCCCTTAAAACATGTAGAGAGTCCCAAATCTTAATTTCATTTCGATACTAGATAAATTATTGAAGAAACAATCAGTTTAGAATAAATTGATTGTTGTATGATCAATAATTTGACTCCGCTGCATATCTGCTCAGCGTACATCTCAAACCAAAATATTCTACATAGAAATATTGTTGTAATACATCACGTACTAATATTTTATCCCGCTGATTCCAACCTGGAAAATCATTATTTATTATATTTTGCTTTCATCACTGCATGTTTATCAACACATGCCAATTCGATTAATGACTCATGCAGCGATGCAAAAACTTTTTTTTTAATTAGTAATTGAATAATAAAGAGTATGGTAAACTTTTCTGTTGACATTGCGCTTAGCGATGATTACAGATTTAAGTTAAATGTGCTAAGAAATGTTGATGTGGAAAAATTTCTTTCCATGTACTAAAAATAGATTTTGTTAATGATACTCATAGACCAAAAGAATACATGTAGTGCTGTCTGAATTTAGAATGACTGATTTGTTATTCATATAACCCAGAACCAGCACCAGAACTCGTACAGCTGCACTAGGCCATGGAGTTTAGGAAAGAAAAATATTTTGGAATTTAGAGAAGCACTGAGCAACAAAATTAAAGGATGACAAGATTTTTAGAATTTAGGGAAAGCACTAGAACCCAAAATTTAGGGGTAGCAAAAATTTAGAACTTATGAAGGTGCTTGGTAGCACAATTAAGGACCCACAGAGACTGCATCAGGCTGTAAGATATCTAGTGCCTGTCCTCGAATAGCCTTAAGTATATGTGGGAATTTATTTATTCAGAACTCAGAAAGGCCTTAGGCATGTGCAAAAAATAGACATAAATATAATAAATAAGTAAACTACTATGCTTAAGGCTTAATTTTAATTGTCTCAGTGTGCAATAGAAGCAAGACGAAATTTAGTGGAACAACTTATCTTCATCTCCAATCTCATGGTATGTAGCCAATAATGTACCGGGGGGCCATAATTAAACTGACAGTGCTCACAGTGTTCTGTAGCACGATCTATTTGCGAGAATGACATCACATTTTGTAGGAAGATTAAACAAGATGAGGGACGAAGGATTCCGCGAAAGAACAAAATAGTTCCAAAAGTCACCGCTAGGGGAATATTTGGTACTGTGTAATAGAAAATAGAGTGTTAACAAATGCAAATCAATACGGAAATTACCTTTTATTTGCATTCA
>KK113091.1:0-15027 GCA_000611955.2 Stegodyphus mimosarum | reverse complement strand
AAAAAAAAAAAAAAAAAAAAAGGTTTAAAACTTTGTTTGTGGATATACATTTGCTTTGAAATATAACAAAAACGTTTTATGTTCATTGCCCATTTCTTGGCAAAATATCATAAATATTTCTCAACTTAAAGTTCGCTTTTAGTAAAATTAATAATTTTTACAGATTAATTCAAAACGATTTTCAAGTTTTCGGGGATTGTTTTGTCAACTAAAGCTTCATGGTGAATGAAGCAATGAGTAAATTTAGTTTCAGATGAAGCTTTCTTTATTTGAGAAATAACACGGAATGTTTTTCTGTTACAGCTTAAGCTCCATCACAACATACAGGAATGCAGTTATTCCAAGGAGTATCATTCTCCGACATAAAATTGTCAATTACTTTTAAAATTTCATTTGCAGTTGCTCTATCATGAGGATATTCACAAAATAAATATTCTTCGGCAGTCCGTGTATATTCTTCGAAACATATGCAAACTAATAATTGAACAAAGTTTCTCCAGTAGTGTGAGCCTGCCCAGTGTTGGCACTCCGTAGGCTTTCACTTGAACTAACAAAACCTTTCATTACTTGTTTACTATTTTTGAACTCCAATAATTTTGTCTTAAAATATTCTTCATATGTGTCCTTTAAACTAGCATGCATAGATTCAAGATGTCTTTTAAGAAATGATGATTTCATATTTTGATTGGATAACAGTTCACTGCGAAGAACACATTGAGGTTGAAGGTCCATTTCAAGCAAAGCCAAAAAGATAAATAACTTTCTATAAACTTCCCCCCCCCAATATTCTTAGTGCTAATATATTTTCAATATTCTTAGTCCTAAATCCATCACCTGTGAATCATCACTTTTCTGCTTAGTCAGTACAAGCCATTTTTCCATTTTGAGAATCTAGGTTTGTTTTATCATTTTTTTTACATATATTTAAATGCATAATATTTTGCAAGTTCTTCAAAAACAAACGACAATATTCTCAAATCGCATAAAAAAGTAAAGAATACAAAGCAACAAGAAGACAAAATACCTGCTGATAGAGGCAGCAAATCAACGTAAAAACATGATTCTAATTGAAAATAGAGTTATATGAGCCCAGAAATGGTGGCGATATGAAGTGTAGACATGCTAATGAATCAATCAACTTTAAAAAGAATTTATGAGATACTATTATCTTTTCATAGGAACTTATTTTGATTTCCTTATTAAATACAACATCCATTTCTATTACATCTTTTAAAAAACACCATTTATGACAAATTTTGCTATGTCTTTGGCTAAAAACATATTTGTTTAAAAAAAAAATCACTGAAGACTATGAGAGGCTATTTACCTTGAACAAAGCTCAGATCACATAAATTTACGAGGGTTAGAAGTTAAACAGGATGTTGGGGTATTAATTTTTGACTTTAATAGTTAAAAATACTTTGTTTCTTTGCTTACCACCTATTTTTCTCTTGCATACCAATTAGTACAGAAACCACTGGTTGAGAGTCGCTGATTTAGAGGCAAGAAATTTTTAGAATTTAGAGGAGTACCGGGTAGCAGAATTCAGGACCTGCAGAGTTTGTGCCATGTAGCAAAATGTGTAGTATATCTGCTCTTTCCCACAACCTTAACAAGGGTTCAAAGTATGATGAAACCTTGTTAATCCACATCAAAAATCCTCAATCAATGCATTATTATGACTACAGTGCAACTCCCGAGCCAGGTGTTTAAAAATGACATGCAGAAATCTTGGTCTAGAAAAAAAAATTTCATTTATGACACACCTGCCTTCTTTTGTTATTATATTCTCCATTCATAGATTTTTAAAGGAGTAGGATTTTATTATTATTTTATATGTAAGATATAGAGTATGAAAGAAAATTACTAGCTTTAAACTTTGCTGCTTGCAGCCATCACAGCAAAGAACTATACTGATCTTATATTATATTAAATCAACAAGCTTCATATTCTTGTATGTTATGCATTACTGTTTGTTCAACAAAAATTAATTCCAACCAGCATGATATCTGTGCATAGACTTAATATGATCACAAAGAGTTAATTTAGCAATAATCCTTTTAGTTTCTGTTTAATTTGGCAACATCCCAATCTAAACTGCATCTTAAAAACTAATCTGCATTATGGCATCTGCAATGTGATGGTTCTTATGCTGTCACCATTCAGAATTAAACAAAAGATTCAACCCAATAAATAGGCTTTGCTGAAATGTGCTTTCTCTTATTACCTGCCTTTCTCTCACTATGATGTACTGTCACATCTCTCTGTTCTTTATGTCTTCCATTACCTTAAAAAATTAGGTACACTACAAAAAATTGTGGGATGCTTATAACACTTATAGTGATTTGTAAACAAGAACCTTTGTGTTCTGAATTCTTTTATAAGTAACTGCCTAGCATCCCTTTAACCAGTGAAATAATACATAAATTAGTTAATCTGGATTCACCCTAGATGGATATATTTGTACTTGGAGAAAGAATATATTTGTATTTGAAGAAAGCTGTGGGGTCTTCCATTTTGTGTAAAATAAGAAAATTATAAATATAATAATTATAATAAACCATAATTTCAGTAATATTAATACAAATGATGTTAAAATGCAAGTTATAATTTTGAAAATTAGTTATAAAATTTTGAAATTTGTTGACTGTTTAATATAAGTAATGGTATTCAGAATTTTTATAATTGTGATTTTATTTGCTAAATTTGTAAGACATCACTTGAAAAGTTATTCGTCTTAATTTAAATTTTTATATGTATATGTTTTTATTTCAGTTATGTAACACTGAAGAATTTTATGGCATACTTCATAAGTAATAACCTTAATATATTTATACAATGCTAAAAACCGGTTATTTTATATAAGGCATGCAGATTTTTACTATTACTTTGAGGGCCTACCCATTTTTTAATTAGTTTTCTATGTTATTAATAGCTAAAGTTCATTTTACATTGCTTTACAGTAAGAAAATGTAGATTATTAAAATGAGTAAATAATTAATTATAATAGAATTTCATGAATATACATATTAAAAAAAGAGGCTTATATTGAATAGAACAGTTTTTACGAAAGATTGGCAAGACAAGAACTGTAACAATTATATTATGATATTCAAGCAAAGATTTACAAGAACTGTGAACTTTTACAATTATAGGACAGCCTTTACAATATTTTCAGAGAAAAATGAACTTCCAAACTTTTAAAATTGGGCACAAAATTTCAATAAAATTCTGACTTTTGCATTCATTGGTTAGAAGTTTTAGATACAAAATTTACATCAAAATGCTATTATTTATTTATCCTCAAAATTATATTTCTCATGTTTCACTAACACTTTAATGCTTTTCTAAAATGGCTTTTCTGTTGCTAAGCCTTTTTCTTTTATGTGTAAGATATGAAATGTGAAAAAAACTACTAATTTAGCAATGGTCCTTTTATTCCTCACTTTCAATTTGGTTACATTTCTTTCTTTGAAATATAAATTGCATCACTTGAAAATTAATCTGCATTGTGTCATCTGCAATGCGATGACTCTATAAAATATAGAATACTTCTGTAGGCATGCTTGGAGGCAAACTATGTGCATATACAGTATACAGAAAAGTTCAAAATTAACTTCACTGATTTATCCAGAGCATATAGATAGACTTCATGATAGCAAAAACTATACATTAAGAATCAGGAACGTAAAAAATTTGCAACGTAATATCTATATTATTTCTGAAGTAGTAAATTATTTTCTGAATAGGGAAATATTTTTTAAGTGAATCAATGAGGAATTTGCAGTATTTATGTAATTAATGTGATTAGTTATAAATATACCCTCTCTAAGATGACCACCCATGGTTCCAGACACTTTTGGTCTTTTGGAAAGATGGTTATCTTAAAGAAGTGTGCAGATAGCAATCCTGACCTGATTGTTGGCCAGGATTGCATTTTTGCTTTTTAGCATTGTGCATTTGCCAGCTATGTAATCTCTGCAGGTAAACATTTTGTCATCCCTGATTTCTGCTGCTTGGTGCTCCTCTGAATTCTAAAATTTTTCTGTCCCTAAATCATTCCGCTCGATGTGGCCTCTGGGTTAACATCAGAAAGGGGGGTAACATTCTTTTATCTGATATAAACAATAAGCTAAGCCATAATATTGCCATGTCATATTACTAGATTAAAACTGGTAATCTAAAATCCAGAAATTACGAAATCTGGAGGTAATGAAGTCTTGGTGATTCCATTTTTCCAACTTTGTACTGTATATAGCATTGTTCTAACATACCTATTTTGACATAAAATTGCCCCTTTTCTGAAATGACATGCCAGTCCCCCCCCCCCCCATATTTTGACTCTACAGCTCATATTATGTTGAAATACCAAATTTTGTAAATTTCGAGAAGAAATTTAAGGCAAAATTAGAGAATTTAGTTTGGTGCCTTTTTTTCCTATTTTGTGCCTAGAGTAACCACTGGACAGACTTTTCAGTTTATGGCAGCTTATTTTGCTTTTCCTCTCATTCTAAATGTGTAGAAACATTTTATTTCAAAATAAAAGAAATGCGTATCTTTTCTATTTTTCAACATGAAAGTGGTGATAAAAGAAATTTTGTGTGATAACACTGAAATCATTAAGTTGCCATGGCCAATGATCATTGAGATCGTAACTAAAATCGCCAAAAATCTGTCCATACTTATTTTTAGTATGTCCAGAAGAACATTGAGCCAGAAAAGGTATTTTGAATCAAAAGTTTGATTTTGGGCCAGGTATATAGTATTTTGTGTTATGTTTATAAAATTTGGTTTCTTTTCAGACGCAATAAATTTTTCTCTAAAAGTTCTTGTCAGTCTTTTCCAAAAGCAGGTTTGTAGAATCATTAGGTAATATCAATGCAGGAACATGAAAAATGTGCAGTGCATTTGCCGGAATATAAACTATGCACCTCCCAAATATGCATCAAGCCTGTTTCCAGTTACACCATAAACACGTACAGGAAGAAGGGATAAGATACCTTATATACTTTCCTTTTAAAGGGCAACTGAGAATTTGTAGACACAATTGCCAAATCCTGGTGGTGACAAATTATCATCCACTACCTTAGTTTGGGCACCACTTGTAGAGTCATTAGGTTATAACAGTGCAGAAATATGAAAAATATGCAATGCCCTTGCCAGGATTCGAACTCTGAACTTCCCAGATACGCGTCCAGTTGCACCACAAAAACACCTTATAGGTTTTATTAATTTATGCATGTTGGAAAATTGTTATTGTCATTAATAAAAAATTATATGGGGGGGGATTTTTTGGAAAACATTTGGTAGATTTGCTCTTCAATGAATAAAATTACATCCCATTTAATTCACTTTCTTAGTGTAGTATGTGTTAAAAGTCTTCTATTCAAAATTAGCTATAATGATTATCTCATATTTTCCTTTTATTATAAATCTGCAGCTACACCTTTCTATGGTGGTAGTAGTAAAAATATTTGTTTCTGTTTCCTTTTATAGTAGTTGTTAAATGTATTGATTAGGTAGCAAGTTTTTGAGCTATTTATAAAGAAAAGTATAGATAAGTGTATTTTTTAGAGCCAAGCTATGCGCATTGTACGAACAGTTGGTCAGGCTTTTGAAGTTTGTCACAAGCTCAGTTTGGCCTTAGCTTCTACGTCTGCTTGCACTAATGAAGAATTAGATGAAAGTAATCTACATGACCACAATAATAAAGGTTTTTGTTTTTCTTTTCTTGTTCTATTTTCTATAAGTTTATCTTTAATACTATATTTTTGTAAGTTTTTATAATTTTTTATGGTATTTATGCATTAACACAAACATCTTGGCACAATTAGGCAGTTTTTTACAGATCAAAAGGTGAAAGTTACTTATCGGGTGCAAGTTGACGATTTTGAAGTTTTTTTTTTTTTTTTTTTTTTTTTTTTTTTTTTTAATTCCCTCACTGTTGATATTTATTGTAAATCAGTAAAGATTATTAGAATAAGAAAGGAAAACATAGTTTAGCAATTTGAATTCAGTAATTTTTTTGCGTTATTTTTCTCTCAAAGTACACAGTGATCTGTTTTCACTTGGAAAAATTAGAATTGCAGAGACTGTGCTTCGTGCAGTCCTTGAAAATGAGTCCTATCTATGAAACACTTTTCCTTATTGCTACCTTTAACAAATTTTCAGCAAAATTCTGTATTCCTGCCGAAATTTTACCAGTTTCTTCCACTGCTGGCAAATTTCACAAGCTCATACTTTAAAACTAAGTTTAAGGCAAAAAATGTCACAATGTGTTTTTGAAAACTGTTGGAACTTGGAATATAACAAAAAGAAAAAGAAAAAATAGCATATGAAAATGACAGCACTGCTTAACTGAAGGATGGTTATGTACATGGAGTTTGGCACATTCTGAAATTTTGGCAGCTTCTACTAAGGTGGTTACGTTAATACATAAGTACCGTTTTTACTTATTGTTTGATTATTCCAAAATATTTAATGGTATTTTTATTTGCTGTTTTAAATCTGTTGTTTTTTCTTACTATTACTCTTATAATTTTTCTTGGAAAAACTTTTATCTAGTTATCTGCAAGACACTTTTCCTAATGATTATTATTGTTAATCTTTAAATTCTTCCTCCCCCCCTAGGCAGTTGTAATTTAGTGTTACTCCTCACTTGAAAACTCATGGAAAGGAAAAAAAAAGAAAGAAAAATAATCAGGGAACATGCAAACTTTTTTTTCAAAATTCAGAGAAAACCAGAAGCTTTTTGTAAAATGTCAGATTATAATAAAAAATAAACAAAAATTGCCCTTCTTACAAAAGGGAATAAAGGAAGAGTTACGGTAATATTTATTTTTCTATTACAAAATATATGTCTCCACCACTTCTAACTTCTAATATAATTTTGTCAGTCCTTGATGACTCTTGAGTGCTTAAATTTATAATCTGTAATTCAACATTGAAACCAAGTTCTCCCCCCCCAATGTATTTTCATTCTTTCAGTCAAGATCAGGGAGGATGATAATTCATGAGTTGTACTACTCTGCAGTTCTGTGTTGGTATGGACTGACTATAGTTATTAAATATTTTAAATCTTTTCCTGTGCAAGATAACATGCTATGCATCAGTTTGATACTTGCAGAATGAAATGCACTTTCATCATGACTTCATTTGGACTGTTCTAATTTTTTTTTAACATAAGAGAGATCTCTCTTAGGTTAATAAAAAAAGAATTGGAAGTAATTATATTCTTTAAAAACTTTTTAATGACAGTACTTACCTTGAAAACAAGAGCACTGTTATGAAAAAGCATTGTATTGAAACAAGAGCACTGAATAAGAACAACACATTTAATATGAGAGTGGCCAACAAGGAACTTCTGCACACGTATGTTTCTGAGTACTGATATAAGTGTCATTCTTATTAATATATACTTTTTGTATGTGTATAAAAGATATGATAATTTGTTCATAAAGATATTTATTATGCTTTTTAATGTCAGCTAACTAAAAGTTTAATTACTATAAAAACTGTCAATGCATAGAAACCATTTGATAAGTTAATAAAGGAAAAAAATTAAAAATTGCTATTTAATCATAAAAATTCATTTGAATTAAAATATTTTATTATATTCTGGTAATAAACAACAGTTAATCAGTTTTAACAAATACTGAAGCAAAAACATCCAGAATGTACCAAAAAGACATCAGTAGCATATGTTATTATTCAACATGACAATGCGTACCTGTATTTTGCCAAGACCAAGTTGAAAAAATTCTAGAAGCACATCATTGGGATGTGTTGCCCCACCTAATATATTCGTCAGATGTTACTTTTTCAGATTACAATCCATATATATCTCCAAGCTTATTTCTTACACTCAGTAGCACTTCCTGCCTCTGTGTTTTGGTTACTGACTGTGGTTGTGTTATGCATTGATTGAGATTGATGTAATGTAAGCAATGCTCTTGGATTTCCTATATTATTTCATCTCATTTATGGATCTTTTTAAAATCCTTAATTGAAACATTGTAGTAAATGTTGGGAAAATCTCTGGCTTCTGTTTTAGTAATAGTATTTTTTAAATAAAGAGAATTTTAAATGTTTGGAGCAAAATGATCAAAGGGAGGGTGATGATTTATTAAGCCTTTTGCTGGAAATTAAGCAGAAAAGAGCATTTTTGTGTATAAAATTGGGGTAATATAAGAAAAATAGTAATTATTTTAAATCAAGGAGTTAAAATATACTTTAAAATGGTATAAAAGGAAATGTAAAGTATTCCTACTGCCTAAATGTATCCTTCTTGTTTTAAGTATTTTTAACTTTTCTTCCTTGTTTAACTGAATTTTGTTAAATTATAATTAATTTTATTTAATTATTCTTAATATGATTTTGATTTGTTTGATTGTGGACAGTCTTAAAAAAATTAACTGATGTTACTATAGAACTCGAGTAAAGCAGTTTAGAGGAGGAATTGGTAGATATTACAGAAAAGATCAGATCTGGGAAGAAAAAAAAAAAGTAAAATAAATAAAAAATAATAATTGTGCACTTCTTTTCAAAGTTGCAAAACATGATTTCGATTTGTTTCATTGCGGATGGTCTTAAAAAAATTAACAAATTTATTATAGAGCTAGAACAAAGCAATTTAGAGTAAGAATTGGGGGATATTAGAGAAGGAATCAGGTCTGAGGAAGGGGGGAAAGTAAAATAAATAATAATAATAATAACTGTACACCTTTTCAAAGTTATAAAACATAATTTATTTATTAATAGTCTGTTTGGTGTTAGAGTTTGTTTTATATGTTTCATTTGATTCTTTTCACTTAAAGGCGTGCCTCTTAGTGCTTTGTTATATATTATTATTATCATTCTAGTGTATTTGTACTTACAGAACAGTAAGTGTTGTCAGTTTGATTTGGCTTCTTTCCTGGCAATAATCATCTTTGTACTCATCATTTGTAAAATTGTATTTTTAGGGGAAGAGCACTAGAATGTGTTTTATGACTTGAGATTTGTTGAAAGAAGCAGCAGCAGCTGTTTTGCCTCTTCAAGAAAATGATATTCTTTATGTAGATAGACTGTATATGAATAATCACTTCATGAAATCAAAATGGGATTTGAAGTTGAAATAGCTATGTAGCTTTCACTCATACTGGGGAAAAAAAAAGTGTCTGTACACAACATGGTTTATTGGATCACACACTTCTTTCATTACTGTCATACAGTTCATTTACTTAAAGTGACAGGAGTTTGTTTATTGAGTTTCGAAGGCCAAAGCTTGCTTCAAATGAATCACAACACAGTGGGTGATTAAAATGATTTGCATGAGAGAGAGGTATGTGCCAGTCCTCCTAATGTTGAAATTGATGGATGCTGTAGTGGAAATTGAGAAGAGTTCATTAAAAAATAGTGTGGGCTTTGTTTTACCCTTGCAATTGGTTTGTAGAGAACTTTGTCATGAAATTAGGAAATGTTTCCTATTGCTGTTTGTGATCTTTCCATTTTATATAATATCAACCTAAAAGTGTGAGGAAAGAAATATGCCAAATACAAAAATAAGGCACCAAAAATATATGATACGGCTTTAATGGAAAAGTACATTTCATTAATTGAGGTAAACCTACACATGTTATTGAAAATAGAGAAAACGGATGGCCCTGCTTTGCAGCAAAATTAATCTAAAGAAGAGTTTTGGTTTAGAGTTATATTAGCAAGTATGCATTATGTAATATAGGAATGAAAAGGGAACCGCTTATGGTTTCGTTATACAGTATAATTTCTGGGAATGTTGGTCCACCTAATGGTAAGACAAATGGTAAATATATATACAAAAAATCTTTTGATAAATATTAGAGATAAAGAATCATCTGATGCTGTGTTGTATTGGATGGGCTGCCTTGTTTTAATGTTGTTCTTGTACTGTGCATCGGCTGGGAATTGTTTCAGTATATAAAAAACAAAGAATTGTGAACTTCATGCAGATGGATGTGTTTAAGCCATGCCTTAAGAATTAGGTAAGAATATGATTAATATTAAATTTTAAAAGCATTTGATCTGAATTTTGATAATTTGCAGTCTTGGGTACATTTACATATTAATGCAAAATAATGGCAGAACTAGATAGATTAAAACGGAAGAGAACCACATTCAGAACAAGAAATAGATGAATTATGTGAATTGTATGAATTGTTATTAGAATGGAAAAGTAGTTTGAAAGAATTAGATGAGGTAATTCTTTCTGAATTGATATAGATTCTTTTGAAGCAGATGTAGTTAGTTCTGAGGAATATCAGGGAAAATGTTCTCAAGCGATTAAATAAATTAATTGTGTTAGAAGAGGATAAAATAAGTATTAAAATTTCTGAGCAAACCACGGTTAGACTGCAAAATGTACAAAATACTGTAAAACTTCTAAAACTAGTGTAAGAGAAATATTCTGGTGATCTTGAAAAATTCACAGAGTTTTGGAATAGTTACAAAAGCATTATAGACAAAAATGAAAGTCTTGGTAAGATAGAGAAATTCATATGTATGAAAACATTGCTGATAGATACTACAAGTAATGTGGAAAAGAATTATGATAGTATAAAAACTTTAAAGGAAAGATTAGGGGAAAAAATAGTAAATAATCAATTCATGAACCGCCATCATCAATTCATTCATCAATTCATTAAGTCTAGAAATGATAAAGATTTCAAACTTTATGTAAGTTTTATGATGAAATTGAGATTGCAGTTCAGAATTTGGAAGTGTAAGGTGTTACAAAAAGTTTCATTTGGTCAGTTTTTAATGCCTGTGTTGTTAAAATCTATTGCAGAATAATTCGCTCTGGAATTTAACTGAAGGAAAAAAACAAAACAAGGAAATTAATATATCAGACTTGTTGGACTTTAGAGAACATGAATTTGAATGTCATGATGCATCAAGTTTACTGGCACTAGAGAAAAAATTGCATAGAAATATACCTACAAATTCCATATGCATCTTCTGAGCAAAATTCTATAATTCATTTTCTTGTGATAAAAGCACTAAAGAAAAAATGTATATATTACATAATGAAAATAGGTGCTTTATTTGTTTTAAAAAATATCACATTTAGAAATCATATAGGAATAAAACTAAAAGTTTAAACTGCAGGTTTAAATCTCATCATGAATCAACATGTATGAATAATTCAATTCATAATTAACTGTTGATAGCTTCAAATCAAAATATGATATAATATTCTCATATCAAAATACAATTAATGCTCGTATAAAGGAATTATGTGAAAACATTCAAGGAAATCCCTTAGTTGGAGAATAAAACTCCCCAAATGAACACAAGTTTTCTGTTGTTCCATGTAATAACTCATGTAAGAAAAATGCTTTTTTGCAAACATGTTCAATATTAGCTCATTATGAAGGTGAAGCACCATTTGCACTTCGAAGCAGGATAGTCATAATTCTTACCGCATTCAAACACAGTTCAATAAAAACACTTCAGTATGTGAATAAACCAGCACACAGACTAAAACTATTTACAACATTAGCTATTTTAAAATTACTCTCAAAACGAGAGTTCAAAATCATTATTACTGACTCAGTCGGTTCTTGAATCAATTTTACAAATCAGAGTGCAACAGGGTTGTCTCAAAAATATGCAAAATCAAATATTTACTTCAGCGCTGCCTAATGGTGAAATCGGCAGTCACAACAGAAGGTAGGTCTAGTTGACTAATTTAATTTTTTGACTGTCATACTATTGAGGTTTTATTCATATTAGAAAAGTGAAGAAATTTAAAACTGCTGGAGAAGAAGGACTGTCTGTTTATTCTTTCAGAATGAAATGTGCAGTTATATTTTGGATGTGAAGCAAAAAAACAAAATGAAAGTTAGCTGTCTTATCACTGATGCTATTACTGCTGTGCAAATCACCACGTCTTCAAAACGAACTCCGAAAGTGATGAATAAGTGTGGATGCATATTGGTAGTTTAGCTAAAAGAAGCGCTGTAATTTTGATAGGTGCTGATTGTTACTGGAAGAGGTAAAAAGATTCAATTAGAGAAGGTCACTTATGCAGTTTTTAAGTCTGGATATATCCCAGTTGGCTCAAGATCAAGAGAGTGGAATGGTTTCTAAAAACACTACAATAGTTAACTTTTCTTCCTTGTGTATGTGATTCGTTGAGTTCGTTGTGGACTTTAGATTTGATGGGCATAAGCTCTGGTTCTGCAATTTTTAATGAGGAAAGGGAAATGATTGAGAGCTTCAAAAGAGGAATATGGGTTAAAGGCAACAGATATTATGTTAGTTTCTAATGAAAATTGGTTATAGGACAGTTATAAAATAATTTCAGAGTTGCATTAAGACAATTTGAAATTCTTAAAAATATACTTATTAGATATCCTGACATTTATCAGCAGTATGAATCTGTAATTGAAGAGCAAATGAAGGAATGTGTAGTTGAAAATGTTTGCGGAAAATAACTGAATGGCATTTTATGTAGCTCCGAGAAATAATAAAATCCAAGGAAACTATTAAGTTTAGGCTTGTTTATGACATGATCTCTTCTAGAGCTAAGGTACAAAATCATTAAATGATTTTCTAGATATTGGACCTACTTTATCCCAAGTGGCTTTGAACGTAATTTAAAAATTTCTTAAATATGAAATTGCTTTAAGCATAAATATAGCCAAGGCATTTTCAGTGTTAGGGATCTTAGAAAAGAATAGGGATTATTTAAAATTTCTTTGGTTCAGGGATAGTGTGGAAAAATATAAAGTTTTAAGGCTTAAACATTTTCTGTTTGAACTTTGCTGTAGTCAACGATTTTAATGATGATGATAAAATTCCACATTAAAAAATATAAAAGCACAAATCTGGAAAATTATAAAATCTTAGATTCCTTATTGCATAGATACAATTTGTAGTAAGAGGCAGATTCTGTTAAAGACGCACGTCGATTATCCTCAAATGCGACTAAGATTTTTAAAGGCGCTGAGGTGAATCTTAGAAAATTAAGGTCAGATCCTGAGGAACTTAATTCCTGGTAGATTGAAAGGGGTCATAATGTAAAATTAACTAAAGAGTCAAAAGAGTATTTTCATTATCGCCGGGATCAACATATAGCTGTATTTATCTGATGTGACTTCTAACGATCTCAAGCTGCATATTTCGGTTTCTATAGTGTCACAAAGTTTGCAAATTTTTAAAATGTCACTGGATTTAGTTACTGGGGTAAGATTCAGGAGTTTTTGCTTGTGTGAGTTTATAATGATATCTTTCCTGCCAAACCTGTTTTTAAGTTAGCAGCTTCATCGTAATTTGGTTCTGAAATACAGAAACCTTCTATCGTATGTGCAGCGTTGCCGCATAAGTATGGTTTTAAGTAATTAAATTTTTCGATTTTTGTTAAAGATTCATTATTGTGAATTGCTATTTTGAAAGAGCTCCAAAAACTTGTCCCCTGAGTATAATCTCCATAGAATTTAGAGATAATTAATTTTGGGAGCCGGGTAAATTTATTGCTTTCGTTTTGAAAATCTTTGGCGGTTTCGTTAAAAATGCTATTTTCATTATCCGAATTTGTCACTTTAGTTAATTCTTTCAAGTTTTCATTCTCTCTAAACTGCCATAATTGGATTTTCTCTTCGTATTCTATAGAAGATATTATTCCAGTTTCGAATTTGTTGGTTTCTACTTTCAAATTGCGCTGTATTTCAGCGTCTAAATCACTCAGAGATTTCGATTTCATAATTAATTGATCTAAATTTTCATCTATTATACTTGTACTAATGTCTTCTTTATTTAATTCTGTTTCATGTTTATTGAGAATCTTAAACACTGTGGTCCTTAGAACTTTTCGTTTCAATTTCAGTTTAAGAACAGAACCTTCTGCCACGGCTCTATTTTGCAAAATAGAAAATTTAGCCTTACCTTTTGCTGTCTTCGCACACTTGCTATGTGCTAAATTCTTTTTTTCCTGGCCGATGCACCAGATTGTTTCAAAAATTCAGAGTCCTAGAAATCAAAGGTTGAATAATTTTAAAAACGTAAAGTTTAATATGTACATTATTTACAAGTAATCACTTACAGATTTGCATTGATCATAAAAGATCGAAATACTTATGCCAATCGAAAAGTCTAATCTTTTAATAGGAACTTGATTGTTCCTATTCGACTAGTGTGCGAAGCTATGCACAAATCTATCTGTCTACTTATCCATAGAGCTTCGAGTGGAGAGTCTGCCGAAATTGAAAAAAGGCATGTCATGTTTCACAGGAAATGTTAGCTCCATCTATCTAATCAAAATAATTTCTGTGTATGCTTGCACTCCACAGATTTATTTTTCATCATGGATTGTGCTGAATGATATACTCAGACAGTGCCAAGACATTCCAGTGTGCTGATCTCGAGTTGCGAAAAGTCTTGAAGTAAATTCAACATCCATTTGTACAAAATTTGTTTTCTTCTCTTAGTATAACATAGAAATACATTATTGAATAATGAGTGTGGTGGGAAGGGTTTGGGAAGAGGCATTTTAGAATGATCAAACTTGCTTGAGAAAAATATTGGGTTGGCAACTAAGTAATTGCAGATTTCACTCGTAGATGGCTTCAGTTGATTTTTAGATTTGCAGATGTAGTACAAATGTAAAACACATTTTGTTATTTGATAGTAATTCAGCTGTGAATCAGTAAAAAAAGTTTTTTGATCGGTTGCGTAGTTTTCATTTGGCGTTCGTTGAAAAATGGAAAATCAAAAGGAACATTTTTGTCATATTTTGCTATCTTATTTCCGCAAAGGGAAAAATGCATCGCAAGCTCATAAAAAGTTATGTGCTGTTTATGGTGACGAAGCCTTAAAAGAACGGCAGTGTCAAAATTGGTTTGCCAAATTTTGTTCTGGTGATTTTTCACTCAAAGATGAAAAACGCTCTGGTCGTCCAGTTGAAGTTGATGACGACCTAATCAATGCAATAATCGAGTCAGATCATCACAGTACAACACGTGAAATTGCAGAGAAGCTTCATGTATCACATACATGCATTGAAAATCA
>KK113089.1:16049-46743 GCA_000611955.2 Stegodyphus mimosarum | reverse complement strand
CTTGGCTTGTTTTGTACCATCTCGGATCGCCAAACGAGTGATTGGCGGAAGGAAGAAAAAGGTGAAGAGATCTACAAGAGGAGGAGACGTTTGGCAGACGAGAGAAGGAAAATTTTTCGGAAGGTGGTCACGAGTCCAGAAAGCAGTCGCTCGTCCCAAGTAGCCGTCTACGTGAACCGTGAAAAAAATGTCTGAAGAAATGGAGGAGAGAAAGCCACCTATGGAGGGCGACGCAGTGAGGACGAAACCCAGATAGAAGGGGCGGAAGACTCTGAGGCTACCATTACCTGCTCAACTTTACTAACTTTCATTCTCTTTCCTTTCTAGATTTAATATGGCTGAACTATTCAACAATGTACGCTGTTTCGTGGCAGAAGGTTCCTTCCATGTACGCTGTTAAGTGGCAGCATGTATCTTCATGTACGCTGTTAAGTAATTTTAGCTTCTTGTTGAATAACGGTATGAAAAATTTTATTTTATTTTGAACAACACCTCCACCACCAAATGTATATTGTACTAATTCTGTTTACCCTTAATAAATGAAAAATTTAATTTAACTTACCTTGTAATGTTTCACTTATAACTTGGAACACTGGACCCTATAAATTTAATTAAAACTTGAACGAGTTGTTATATTATATATATTTAAAACACAACGAAATGTTAATTCCTTCTGTTGGAGTATTATCTGTTACTATTTATTGTTATATTTGAACACACAGGTTTTACGGTCTAAATGTTGTTTTATCATGCCTGTCACACAATTTTACACCCAATGCAGTATTTGTTATAGTCATGTGAGTTTGAGTTTTTATTTAAATTTTGACTTTCATGTGTTATTGAATATTTAAAACTTAAAAATTTAAACTAGTAAAAAACTCCAACATAAATAATCGTGATCTAATAAGAGGATTTTAAATCCCTTTCAAGTGCAGTTCTTCTACCACTTAATCACAGTATCTACCACCAGAACATAGCTGCATTCAGCTCCCTGTTCAAGATCAGGACTGAAGGAGTTTCACAAAGATGTTTGCCAAGAATATGCACCGAACACTCAGTCCTGACAAGTTTTCCGAAGAAAAATTCACCCAATCTTATAGCTATCGAAGAATTAGGTACTTATATAGAAATATAATTTAACTTGAATGAATAAAGATGCTATCTACTTGAAGATTATTATTCTGTTCAAATTGAGCAAATGAAGCAATTTGTGTAATTTGTACAAATGAAGTAAAATATTAAAGATTCTCCAAACCAAAACAAGCTTTGGTTTAGTTTGGATGATCTTTAATATTTTTTACATTTATGTGTGCTATGCGCTGTCATATCTAGCAGGCAAAGAATAATGACAGAGGAAATAATATTTTATATATATATGAGAAATGTAGCTGATGATGAGCAGGCACATTGTTGCTCTTTGGCAATTTTGAAATTAAGTGTTCTTTGAAATAAGTTTTTGAAGACTATATTTTTTATTGTCAATATAAGATAAGTAATTTCATCGAAGTAAGTTACAATCGTTGTCTCTATTTGAGAATACATCCACTAATGCATACATTTGAGAAGTAATATGAATGAAGGTGTAGATAATGTGCAAGTAATGAATTGAGCTTCTATTTGAATGTCCTTGATATTGAAAGATGCTAAGCAAAGGTGAAAGTAGCATTTTCATCGGGAACGGAATGAATTAATGTGAAAACGATATGAAAGTTTATTTCTCTACTACAATATGGGAAAGCACATGACTAGTTTGATTAGTGGAAGAAAGAAATCTTTATACACAGATTTCTAAAGAAAGCAGGCTTTTATTCTCATTATACATAGAGATAATACGAAAAGCCAACTTTTTCACTGGAATTCGAACTTCAGTCAAACTACCAGTGTCCCATGATTTGAACTACTACTCGGCCAATCGTGGGTTACGGATTTAAATTTATTAACAGTTTTGAAGATAAGACATCATTACTATACCCAGGCGAAGATATTCAGGAATAGAGATGCACTTTGAAAGTGAGAATAAATCTTTCTAAATGAACTTTCTATTGACGCTAACTGGCGGCAGGAATTGCACTGCATGGTAAATCAAAGTGATGTATTAGATGATGGTGTTTCGTTTGATAGATTCTGGTATAAAATTTAAAATGGTTACTCCTAATAGTTGAAATATAGCTTAAAGAGATTAATAGGCCCATAATTTTAAGTTGAAAACACAAACTGTTTTTGAAATATGTTTAAGTTCTTTATAGTATCGAAACGATTGTGGTGAATGATAGAAAACGATTTATAAGTTGGTCGAGAATTCTTTGAGAAGTAATTATCTTTAATGAGGTCACTTTGAGTAAAAACTGGGCAATTAACATGGAAAAGCACATAACATAGAAATTAACCCGGAACAATTAACAAGGAAAGCATCAATACTGAGAACTCACTTTGATGAATATTATTCGAAATACAAACCTCTTGCGTGGAAGTTCGTGATTAGATAACGAATGAAAAGATTCTCACAGATACTTTTTTTTTCTAAACATACATGTTTCAGTTCTTTAATCTGTTCATTATCAAAATAAAGACTCCTTCAGCAGATAGTTTTAATTTTTGAAGCCGATATTTGTCTCCATGACAGAAAATCACATGGAGACAAATTTGGAAAAGGGGGAAATGAACGAGTAAACGAACTTTTGTTGGGGCCACAAGTTGCTGTATACGTTTACTGACTTTTGTGAGGGTCCTGCAGAATGCATTTGGAACAAGTTTTCGATTGAACACAGGATTAAAGATCATCTGCTTCTTTAGGTAAAGAGTTACTTTCAAAAAGTCTTCCTTTCGAATTGCCGTATCATTTTCAACCACCACTTTCGTTAGTATTAACAAAAAATACATTCTAATAATTTCATTGGCGCAGAATATTTTGTATGGTACTTCCGAACGATTATAAAAGAATGAGATATTTGTATAAGGAAATATAATACTATATTCTCTTTTGTTGCTAGTTTTCAGATTAGGTTTTACAGATACAGAAAAGCGCGCAAGGGCTATCTACCTAGTAGGAGAGATGCCTTTGTGGAGGACTTTTTAAGGGAAAGTGGCTCGTATCAGCGGTTTAATCTCTCGGCTACTCATGGGTCTGTTAGTTTTCATATTTTTTTCTGAGTACAGTATTTTTTATTTACCGTTAAATTAATATATTTTAAGGCGCATACCATGAAAAAATCTGGAAACTTGCGTCTCATAGTTCTACACGTTTTTTGCTATCACATGAAATGGTTATTTTAAAATTCCTTTTATTTAGCAGGATAAAACCTGCGTAAATCATTGTCAATTTAAACATAATAAATTTTTGAAAACGTAAAAAAATAGCTCGCTATTTTTTCGAAGAATGAGCTTTTGGGGAAATATATTTAAAGTTTTTTCAGTGACGGGAACAATCCCACGCTAGAATGCTTAACTTTCATTTTTTTTTAGTTAATTCAATGAACTTTATCATGAGGCGAGGATGCAATCAAATTGGGATGCCTTCATAATGGTGCCGCAACAGAAGGTAACGTGCACAAACTGAAAATCAGTTGCTCTCTTTAAACTGATTATCGGCATCCTTATGCAAGTTCGATTTTCATTTCAGTTACTGATTCATTTATTAAACAAGGTATTATATAAATCTTCCGAATCTTTATGAAAAACGGGGACTTTGGATAAGTATCCGCACTTTTAGATAAATCGTTATAAAGTTGCCTCAGCTTTCTGAAAAACGGTGAATTGGCATCAGAACAGGTCTTCAGGTTGTGCTCCTAGGAAGAGTATTTTGGGGTATTTTAATAAATTAATATTTATTTTTACCGAAATAGGTTTTCATGTGAAAAATTTTAATGGTATTAATATGGGAAATAAAACAAATAGATAAATAAACTTTAAAATATTTTTTATAAGTTGATGCTAACTAGTAAGTCACGAAAATTGTAATTTTCAGTGTCTTTTCCGATACTTTATTTTTCACGTCTGTTCAATTATTCTATATAAAGTATTGGGCAAAGGAAATCTGAGGTAGCTTATATTACTAAAAGACTATTGTGCATTGGTTATATGGAAGATAAAAAATTCTTAATTCATTTTTTTAAAAGTTATATTTTGTTTCATGAGTTAAATGGTCGCTCAATTTAATAAAAACTAGCTTTCAAATCGCATTCAAGATTCAACGAAAAAATTATTAAAATATATACAGTATTCTCTTGATTATACAGGTGTGCATTATCCGTTTTGCGGATTTTATCCATGCGTATCCACGCACGTCCACTCAATGCTATGCGCCAGAGTATGTAAAAAGCAAACCTCCTCAAAGTCGATCATGAAAAAAGATTGTTTCATGCACAGAAATCGGAGATTTAGAGATTTATCTAATTGTGGAGAAGTCGATGCAATAGCTGAAGTTGTTTGGGAAAAAGTTGAAACTGTAAAAATTCTAGACCCTGGGAATATTTCATGGCAATTTTGCAAATGAGTTTTCTCATTTATACATACAAAAATTATCATATACGAAACATAATATCATACATTTTTTAATCCTTTTTTTTTCATCCATAAAAACCAGTCCAATTTCAAATACGAGCGACAATTGTCAGACGTAAATTTGTAATACGAGCTGCGTTTGTTTGCGCCCACTGTGGTGCGTAACTGGAATATAAGCTGAGCTCCTTGAGGACCATCAAAAGGTTAATAAGAAAAAATTCCCTCAGTTAGAAAGAAGTGTTTCTACAGCTCTTCAGATAATGTAATACTGCCGAGAATGTTTTCACAATTGCTGTGTTTCTAGTTGTGATAAGAGGTTTTTAAATAAAAAATCATTTTAGAACTACAAATGATTAATTTTGCATTTAAGAAATAGTTCTGTGCTCTCAACGTAGTACTGTTATAGGTGGCTTTGCAAACAAATATAATAATAATAATACAATTTTAAAGTGATAGAATTAAAAATTTTTTCAGAAGTAGATTTTTAATTTATTTCCTTCATGTCATTTTTACATTCAGTCATTTGCTTATACCAAAAGACGAGACGAATTCAAAGACTGTCTAGGTAGACACACTCGAGGTCGGCCACAGGCGGCAAATGTTCTAGCTATGCCGATTATATCGCCTTAATTCTCTGATTTATCATTTAAATTCAAGAAATTTACAGAATAGGATATAGTCTTTCTAAGACAATCCTCAACAAGTCCAAAAGATTTGGTTTTCTATGAATAAGATTGTTTAAACACAATAATATTTAAAGCAATGTTTCATGTATATTTTCAGAAAGACTGGTCATTTTCAGAGGCGGTCGTCTGAAGTTAACACACAAAAAATTTGACTATAAAAGGGTTGAGCTGTATTTTTATTTTACCTCTCCTACTACTTTTAATGTGATAAAAAATTATGTCCGATGCTGAATAGGCAAATCAAAATTCCTAAATAAAACAAGAATAAAAATATTACCAATGCAACACAGGGACCAAAAAAACAAAACAAACAAACAAACAAAAAAGATAGCTTTGATTACTATTAATTGTTATCCTAGCGTTTATCGAAAAGCGAATCAGCGTTTTTAAATCTTGCAAACGAAATTTACTATAAATCTACAGAAGGCAATGAACGAATAGAAAGTATTAATTCATTACAGCGCTTCACATAGTACAAGTGAATGACACTATTTTCTACGACGATCATAGAATGTATATCCTTTCTACTTTGAAAAAGCCTATAGACCCCCAAGGAAGTCTTTTTCCGTTCTCTAGTATTCCAGATGGTGTTTATAGCTTATGGGGCTGTGTTATTTAAATCGTAATGCGGTGTTGCTATGTTTACCAGGGTTATTAGCGCCAACTCTCTTTGGCAAAAAATCCCATTTTCACCTCGGCGAGAATCCTGCCAAGGATAGCAAACCGTAAGTCTGACGTCAGAAATCCAGTGCAACGGTCAGCGCCATCTGTTGCCAAAAGACTGCTTTCATATTTCTCAAAATTTACTCTTAATTTACATACAATTTTATCTCAAAGAAGATAGAAAAGATATATAATAATCCTTAATTACAATATGATTATAACACGTATTTTTATTTTTATTTTTAAAGTTATTATAATCAGTTGTAATAATTATTATATTAGAATTCATTGTAATGAAAATAATACAATAAAATATATCGGCTATTCTTCTGAGAACAGTCTTGACGCCAAACAGGGGGGAAACAGTTTATTATGGTAAATCAGACTGCGGTTGTCATCCGACAACATACTTTCTCTAGGGAGACAGCCGTGATACTTTTCTCCTTTTCTTAATAGCAGATCCAGGCCAGGATCCAGTTTTTCTTAGCAGCAGATCCAGGGCTAAAGGGCTGGTTCTTCGGTTTCTCGCAACTGAAACCGGAAGAAGACACTGATGACGTAGTTGGGTTCGCTAGAAGCTACTAGAGATACCCTTTATAGTAGTCTTAGGGTTCGCTTACTGGCTTTGAGTGTCTTATTCCGCCTTCGGTTTCATGAGTATTTGCTTGAAAAATCAAAAGATTTGTAGAATTGTTTGGTAAATAATAGAAGCAGGAGATTTTATCTCATGAAATTACAATATACATTGCATTTATATCTGACCTAGTAATGTAGCTATGGCACATTTAATTAAATTATAGTACACGTAAAACATAAGCGTAACCTAATGTTTAAAGTCGAATATGCATTAAATATGGTCCATTTTCTCCACAATATTTTTTAAATGCATGTAAATAGTAATCCATTGACAAAAAGCATTGATAAATTTCTACATTTGTGAAGAATTTATTTTGAGTTAAAATATCATAAATAATGTCACAAGTTGCGTTATAGAAATATTAAATAAAATTATGCAAACGTACTTAGTACGTACTAGAAAAACCTTACAAACCCATTGGATTAAAAGTTAATTAATGCTAATAATAAATTTCATAACTCGTTAAATCCAAACAAATTTCGCTTCATTTAATTTTGTGTTTCAACTAGCACTGGAAATGAATTAATCGGACTTCTGTAAGCCTTGGCAGTGACTATTATGAAAACATTATTATAGATCATCAAGATTACTATGCAGCGTCCATTAGTCATAAGATAATAAAAATATTTTAAATTGAAATTTATGTACTTTCATATATATACTAATGTATTCTTATATTTTAAAAGTATGTATTCTAATGCTGAATACATACTTATGCAGAATTTCATGATTTATTTTGCTAACAGCTAGATTTAACAGCTACAAAGTGCATAAAATAAATCATATAACAAATTACGTGACTAACATGATAAATCATCATAAATCATGATTTAAAATATTATTTTTGGTACAATAAAATGAGTTAATTTACATGATTTATTTCCATTTACCTATTTTCTGGTTAGCCTTTCTTGCCGACACAAGGGATGCATTCCAATTGAAGTGTCAAACTTTTATGAATGTTCGTAAGCAGCAACATAAACGAATCGTGTTCTCATTGACGGAGGGGAAACGTTTTTCAAGTTTAGAAATATGATTTTTAATTTCTCCCATACATTTTCAAAAATTTTCTTCAACCTTCGTGGAGGCGTTTTAAAAGAAAATGGCTCTTATCTACCTATGATTTTACAGATAATGATCTGATTACAGTGCTTTCTGAAATACCATCTTAATTCCAATCTGAAATACCAATTTAATTCGCTTAAACGTACATATTTGTGTTTCGGTACATATGTTTTAAACGTACATGCTCATTTTCCATAATTTTCCATTTTTCTTGATTAATTTTTAGCCCTAAAAAGATGTTAGTCACGAATGGTATATTAGTCTCGTTTATTTTGCGTTGAATCGCATTAAAATTGTTGCCACCAAATATTATCACCCTGTATTATAACTAAAGAAATTAAATAATAAAGAATCTGCATGAATGTATGCATGTTTCTTGAACTGTGAAAAAACAACGGTACCTAGAGACATCAAATTTTGAATAACATGATCCTCCACCCGAACGTGGGCCCCTGGAAGCTCGAATTTTGAATTTTGAATTAGTTTTATTATCTATTTCATATTTTATAAAACTTTAACGAATTTTTAATTAACAAACTAAACGATTAAAATGCAAGCAGTGGCAACACTGTACGGAAAAAAGCATTTTTATCTCCAGCTCGCGAGACTGTCTATCGGAAAATTTAAAGATACGATGTTTTTAAATATTTTGTGATTTTGCTGTTGAATCGAATTTTATGTGTCATAAGTGCCAAGAACGGGATATTTAATAAATAAAGTAAATACCAAAACGTTAATAATAAAAAGACAAAGAAAAGTTTTGTAAAGCCATTTCAGTATGAAAACTGAACATTGATATGATGAACTGACAAAAGACTAGACAAAAAAAGAAGCATGCTTGCTACTTATTACCTCAGGTTGCAACGGCACAGGGCCCCATTTTTTTTCAATATTTTCCCACCACAAACACTTTATAAATACTAATTCATTTTAAAAGTATCCTCAGCCATAATTTTCAAGTAAAAGAAACATCTTTCAAAGAATCTAAGAAGTAAAGATTTAAGGTTTCGCACTGTGAAACTCTGGTCAGTAGACGAGGTAAGGAACCATGGACCTTATAAGAGATAGACTAACCCAGTGGGCGGAGCGTCTGTCCCCCACATGTCCGTAAGAAGGAGTAGGGACGATCTCGTGTAATTTAACACTGAAACCTATGGGATTTGTATCACATAACTGTTTTTAATTATTAAATGTGATACGTTGTATAAGTGATGGCATTATGAAAGCCACACGTTTTTTAGATAAGATTTAATACATCTCAACGATGCACTTCTTACTGTATTTTGTGCATTTTTTCAGGAGTAATTCTTGTATAAACATCTTTAATTTAGTAAAACGGTAAAAACATTATACACTAAATTTATGAACTTACTTTTGTGTAACCAGATTGATAGTACAGTCGGTCACAAAAGTATTTGAACACCGGTACCCTATCAGAAAATTACAATATGGCTTCCCCCAATCTTGGAAGCCCCCTAATTTTGGAAAAAAAGGACCCCCGCAATCTTGGCCCCATCCAATCTTGGACGATCTTTCTGAAACCATTTTAGAACTAAAGGAGGGGGAAAAACTCCATCCTAATGGGTTATTGAATGAATCAAAGTATGGCAATATTTTTTATTTATTTTTTATTATTACAATCACAAAAAAATTCTTAAGATAGTTCCGATATAATTTCAGATATAGAATTCCATAATATTTCTGTCTCATTTGATCTAAACAATCTTTCACCACTGAATCGTCCATAAAATCCTCCTCCACAGAAGGCTTTTCTTGGTTCATCAAAGAATTTCGGTAATTCCTCCGTTTCTTGATGGGTAATTTATAATCTTCATCATCCTCAATAGTGATGATGTCTCTTTTTCTTTTGCGGGGAAGAAACTTCCATATATTATCTAAATGGAATTCATTACAGAGATCGTCCACTTAAAATGTCGTATAGGATGTCTGCCCCTTTCAGCTGCTCCCAAAGAATTAATGGGCAACAAGAAACAGGTGTTGTTAGAATGGGATAATGCGTCTTCGGGGAAACTACCCAAAAGGTCTTAACACTTACTGTTTAAATTTTTTCTCGTTGATCGCCTTACATTCCTTGGTAATTAGATGGGTGGAATCATAATAGACGATCGGGGAGGCTGTCGTTCTCAGTCCAAACGTGAAGGTGAGAAAAATATTTTTCCATTGGAAACTCATTCTGAAATCCGTCCCGTTTGAATGGGTCGTCTTAGAGCTTGATCCACCCGGGTCCCAAGAGAAGGGCTTGCAATCTTTAGTCTCTTGACTGGGTTGTCATCAGACAATCGGTCCCAAAACACTCCCCATTCAGATCCATTTTTTGGGGTTTCACGAGAACAGGTTGGTTCGACAAGGTTGGTTCCAAACCGACTGGAAAAATTTTTATCAGATCGGAAACACATATTAAAAAAAACCTTTTTGTTAACTTTTATAATGTCTTTAGACATTATAAAATTAACAAAAAGTTTTATATATTATATATAATATATAATATATATAATTTATTGTATATATAACTTTTATAATGTCTTTAGTCCAAAGGGATTTAATCCCGAAGGACTATTGTTTTCGTTTGGGCGTTTTGCGTCGAAAACCGTAAATGGCTGAATCACTTTCCAAAATAAAGAGATGCCACGACGTCCAATCTCTTAAGATTTCGTGGTTGTACTGTGGGTCACAAAAATATTTGAACACCCCATTCAGATCCATTTTTTAGGTTTGACGAGAACAGGTTGGTTCGACAAGAATCTGCTACGAGACAAAATATTTTTGATGAGCCAAAATATTTTTAAAATTTCAAAGGGACCATCCATTTTATTCAGGTGAAGGAGATTCGGAATCTTCAAAATTGATCTGAACTATTTATATAGATTCATTTCGAAACCGACTCAGAGAAAAAAATATATTCTTGGAAAGGGCTTAACTCTTTTCTGGTATCCAGGAAGTGGAAGATTTATTTTTTTCCCAAAGATTCGGGGAAATAGGAGTCGATCTTTTAAGATTTCGGGGTAGACCCAAAACACACCCCGTCCATTTTGTTTTGGGTTTGACGAGAACAGGTTGGTTCGACAAGGAACCCAATTCAGATCCATTTTTTAGGTGTGACGAGAACAGGTTGGTTCAACAAGGACTATGCAAAATATTTTTTAAGATCCAAAATATTTTTAAGATTTCTAAGAGACCATCCATTATATTTAGGTTTCGGAGATTTTGCATCTTCAAAAGCTGATCTGAACGGTTTATATAGATAGGATTCGACTCAGAGAAAAATATATTCTTGGAAATTCTAAGAAAAGGGTGTAGAACCTTAACAGAAACTTTTTTCTGGGATCCAGGAAGCGGAAGATTGTTTTCCCAAAGAAGGTAGATTCCGGTTTCATGAACAGAAAATACACAATTTTAATCTCTCTCTTACATTATCAGCGCAAGGTTTCCAAGAGCGTTGAGAAAAAACATATTCAGGTGAAGGAGATGTTGCATCTTCGAGAGTACACGCTTATCTGAACGGAAACGCCAACTGTTTATATAGATAGGCTATTCCTTTCAAAAGTGAAACCGACTGGGAAAATTTTTATCAGAGAAAGGTCTGAAAAAAAAAACTTTTCTTAAGACATTATAAATTTAACAAAACGTTTTTTTTAATATATGTTTCAGATCTTTCTCTGATAAAAATGTTTCCAGTCAGTTTCATTTTCGAAAGGAATTGCCTATCTATATAAACAGTTGGAGTTCAGATCAGCGTGTGCTCTTGAAGATGCAACATTCTCGATAAAGGGCTCTTCATAGCAGGTAGGATATTTTTTGGAATTCTCTTTAACATGGATAGCTTTTATGTTTCTTTTGGAACCTAAAGCGATTCTTTGTTCTGGATATCAAGAACTTATATTTCTATTCAAATATGATTTTGTATATTTATGACACTTTTGAAAAACCCAACTCAAATATGATACTTTTGGATCTTTTTTCAAACACTATTGAATATATTGTTTTTGTGGGAACTGCTTGAAGATCCTGGATAGGTGGGAAAGATGTTTTCGATAAAACTCTTTTGGAGTCGACATAATTCTTTTGGAGGAGGGACCAACTTTTAGGTCCTTCAGTGAACCCCTCCTTCCAAACGTTTCATTTATATGAAGACAAGACATGGCTCAAGACATGGCTTTTGGAACCCATCGGGTTCCAAAAGCCATGTCTTGAATTAACATACGTCGGCAATGAAATGATTTTAGCTACATGAGACAAGTGTTTGAAACAAATAGTTTCCGAACAAAGCGGTTGAAACAGCATGGCAACGTTTTTAAGTATTTCCCCGCAGAGATATTCCGTTTGATGATCAGAAGGATAAAATTCATTTCCTAAAACATAATAACGATTCCCTGCTGTTAAGCAATCCCCCGTTTTAAGATACATTTTATTCTCTAAATTGGCGTAAGGTGTTAACACAGACGTATAAAGCGTGTCTCCATTTCGGATCTCGTCCGGAAGAATACCGGGACGAGGGGATAAAATGTTTCCATTTAAATCGACCGCGTAATATTCATGACCGTTTTCATCATGAGCCAAAATAGGATCCGTAACATATAATTCGTAGTGGGGATCGGTTGGGTATCGTTCTTTTCCCGACCGGGGTCATCAGATTATTTTCACATCAGATGAAGCCCCGAAAGCCTTAACAACGAATTCCTGTTTCCTTGGATGTGACGAATCTTTATGGAACCTCTCACAAGAGTCGTGGAGGACGGTGCATCTTATGAATTACCCTTCTTTCAAGTTACTTTACATAAGATTTAAAAATAATGAATGTTAGAATTAATACGGTTTTAAAACCCGATGGGGTGTTCTGAAGAAACGTTTTGAAGGACCTAAAAGTTGGTCCCAAAAGAGTTTTATCGAAAACATCTTTCCCACTTACCTGAACGGTTTATACAGATAGACTCAGAGAAAAATAGATTCTTGGAAATTCTCTCTTTTTCACCCAAAGAAGGTAAATTCGGGGAAGTCGATCCAATCTCTTTTAAGATTTCGGGGTAGACAACCCCATTCAGATCCATTTTTTTGGGTTTGACGAGAACCGGTTGGTCCGACAAGGACTATACAAAATATTTTTTTAAGATCCAAAATAGTTTCCAGGAGACGATACAAAATATTTTTATGATGATTGTTTCCAAGAGAGAGAGAGAGCTGATCTGAACGGTCAACTGTTTATATAGGTAGGCAATTCCTTTTGAAAGCGACTGGAAAATTTTTTATTAGATCTGAAACACAAATTAAAAAAAAACTTTTTGTTAACTTTTATAATGTCTTTAGACATTATAAAATTAACAAAAAGTTTTATATATTATATATAATCTATATTGTATATAATGTCTTCAGTTCAAATGGATTTAATCCCGAAGGACTATTGTTTTCGTTTGGGCATTTTGCGTCGTTTCACAAAATACCGCAAATATATGTCCGATTCACTTTTCAAATTAAAGAGATGCCACGATTAACCGAAGAAGAAAAACTTGTGTCCCGTGAAAAACGATTGGCCAGAGAAACCAATAAACGTGATTATCCGGAATATCGTTCTAAGAAAACCGCTTCTAAGAAACAATACAGAAAACGTAAGATCAGATGACTTGGAAAATGAAGACATTATATTCAGAGAAGATGATACGGCCTGAGAGACGATTGCTAAAGGTCAGCAAAATAATTAAACGAAAACGGGAGAATGAAGAGTATGGATCTTAAAGAGGCTGCATCTATGAGAGAATATAGAAAACGTAAAAGCTTACGGGATTGAGATGAAACGTTTTAAAAGAGATTTAAATTCTGCGGTCCTCAATTTCAGAAATTATCTGAAAAATTCTTGAAAGCCGAAGGGCCTATTTACGCTTGTTGTGATCATTTGTGGTTTAAAGAATCGATAACCTTCCTTCTTTCCAAAGGAGCCGAAGAAGATTTTATAAAATCTGTTTTCTATACCGATAAAGGCGAAACGGGTGAATTTTGTGCAACCTGTTATCAAACAGCCCTCAACATTCCTAAACTGGCTGTATATTTCCCGAAATTCCTGGTTGCTTAAAAGGTTTGAGCCTTTAGAAGAACGATTAGTTTCCTGTCGATTCATGCAAATTAACAAGGTCGGTAGAGACCAACAATTAGGTATTGTCGTGAATGCTCCTATTGATTTAGAAGCGACTCAGCCGCCGAAAAATTTAGATGACCGTTCACGTAAAATTGAAGAAATGTTTAACATCTGATTCCCGATAATGTATTTAAAACGGCACACTACCAGCAAGAACTTTAAAAACATTGTAACATTACACTTTCAATGGATTGGTATGAAAACTGTAAACAAAAAAGTTTGAAGTGGATAACAGAATTGGAAGAAGATGAAAACGATTGATTTAAATCCTGGGGCCGGGCATCCAGTCCTTCAAAACGTTTCTTCAGAAAAATGGAATACCCCAACACGAAGAAATATTTAAAAGCCATTTCTTAAAGTGATCTGCAATGAAATGATTTTAACGACATGAGATTAGTGTTTGAAACAGATAGTTTCCGAACAAAGCAGTTGAAACAGCGTGGTAACGTTTTAAGTATTTCCACGGAACTGTTTTTTGTAAATCCATTGTCAGCTTCAATTAAAAAAATCCTTAGAAATGTTAAAAGAAATTTTTGTTCTTTCCGGTTACTTTACATAAGATTTACAAGTTTAAAAATAGTGAATCCGATGAAAAATATTTAGAACGTATCTTACAGATGGATTTTAAAAGTAGAAAAGTTCTTTTAGAATCCGATGGAGTATTCTGAAGAAACGTTTTGAACGACCTAAAAGTTTGTCCCTAAAAGAATTATGTTGACTCCAAAAGAGTTATCCAGAATCTTCGAAAGCTGATTTATATAGATTCATTTCGAAACCAACTCAGAGTAAAATATATTCTTGGAAAGTTGTAAAAAAACATACGTTAACAGAAACTCTTTTCTGGGATACGGGATATTTTTTCCCCCAAAGATTCGGGGACGTCGATCCAATCTCTTTTAAGATTTCGGGGTAGACAGTCAGACCCAACCCCATCCATTTTTTTTGGGTTTGTCGAGAACAGGTTGGTTCGACAAGGAATGGTCCGTATTTGAATCCGTTATTATACAAAATATTTTTTAAGATCCAACAAAATATTTTTTAAGATCCAAAATATTTTTTAGGAGCCAAAATATTTTTAAAATTTCCAAGAGACCACCCATTTTATTCAGTTGAAGGGGATGTTGCATCTTCAAGAGCTGAACTGAACGGAAACGCCAACTGTTTATAACAGTGGCTCAACTAACAGCCCAGTACATTGCAGGTCCAAGTGCAGTGTTTCGGAACATACAGTTCACTGAACACTGTTGGATATGGCACAACTACGCAGCAGACGTCCCACTAGTGTGCCTCTGTTGACTAAGCGTCATTGTTAAATACGCCTACAGTGGGCCCGGGAACATCGAGACTGGATCACGGGTAAGTGGAAGACAGTTGCCTGGTTGGATGAATCACGTCGATGCTCCTATCAGGATACACCGCCTTCTAGGTGAAGAGTTGTTCACCTCTGTACAGCAGGTCATACACAGTTTGGTCGTGGCCGTATTATGCTTTGGGGGACGTTCTCATGGGCAGTTTTGGAACCCTTAGTTGTGGTAGAATAGACCATGAAAGCTGCGGAGTGTCTGAACATAACTGAGGATCAGTTGCACTCTTATATGGCGTCTGTCTTCCTAATTGGAAATGGAATTTTACAGCAGGACAACGCCCCATGTCACAAGGTTCGAATTATGTTGGAATGGAATAGAAGAGAAACACGCCAATATGACATTCAAAATCGCTGAAACAACCTTGTATTTGGCGTACATTTATTAAAACACTCAATCGATTTCGAGGGCAGCTACAGGTAACTCTTTATCAGGAGAACGAAATTTCTAGAAAGGGAAAGAAACCTTAGTAACGGCTTTTTATACCTTCGAGTAGTACCATGCGCGAGGAGGCAACGCCATCTATCGGCAAAAATAATAACCAAGAATTATGTTAATAGAATTTTAAAAGCGTTAGGAAGACGGACTTAAAATTTTTGGATTGGACATAAAATCATTCACTAAACATGCTAAATCTTTGTGAATATGAAAAGCCTCAAGAAAATCCAATTGACCAACGGAAGAAGCTTTTTGGATAATTTTTGCAGATCCAAAGTCAAAATTATGATTAAATTTCCAACTATGATACGCTATTGAAGACTTGTTAATTTCGCACTTTCGGACATAAGATTCATGTTCCTTGATACGAGACTTAAACGCTCGTTTTGTTTGGCCAATATATCTCAAGCCACACTGACACGATATACTATAAATTCCCCAAGAATTAAAGTCAGAACCGCAATCTTTTAGAGTCGAACCGTGAATTTTATTGATAGGGGAGAAACTGACTTGAAAATTGAATTTCTGGGGAATCTTGAGGAGCATAAATGAATTCCAGTTAATTTCCTGACCGCCTAACTCTCCGGATCTTAACCCGATTGAACACATTTGGGATATCATGGAGCGGCAGCTCAGAGCTGAAAAACTATCATGTCGGAATATCTCGACATCTTCTTCAGCCTTGACCGTTGCTCAGACATTTGGTTCAACCTGTCTCCAGTCATCTACCATTGAGGCACCCATACCAAGGCGAACTGAGGCCGAAAGTCGCGCAACACATTGTTGAGTATGTGATGATAATGTTTTCGTTCTTCAGTGTAGATTTATTTATACATCAGTAAAAATATGAGTGTTTTCAAAATTTAATTTACTATATATGCATAATTTTATGAAAAAGAGGAATAAATCACTATTATTGTGTAATAACTGTATTATAATTTTTAATTAATGTATTGGGTAATGTTCCGTAAGCGAACCGTTCGTTGGTGTCGACAATTTTGCTTCTTTAGGGATGTAAGCGACGTTTTATTATACCAACGGAAGTAAGTATCGTCTAAGAAATAGTAGCTAAGGCGAAGGATAAAATACATGGGGTGAAGAGGGATTAAGAAATGTTTATATTTATAACTGATTGCTAGATTGGCCATGTTACCTTGTAAGATCTCGCTAGCCCAAATTGTCAGAAACTGGGGTAGTGATTGTGGCTATGTGTAAATATACACAGAAGCGTAAGAAGGGGTTAGAACCCTTTTTATTTTTGATCTTTAAAATGACAGATGCGTCTACTCGACGTTCACAAACTACGCCAACCCGTCGGTAAACTCAAACAAAACGTAAAACTAAAAGTAAGGACTAGATAAACAAATATCACTACCGACGAGGCTTTGAGATCCTAAACTAACCGCGTTTTTAATTACCGCTGAGATTTCAGTAAGATTTCTGATTAAACAGTTGAAAACTAGCACTTCTGCAAAGCTAGGCACACAGGCCGACACGCGCTGATCTAAATTCTACTGAGCAATCTCTCCAACGTAGCTTCAAAGCAAGACTCTCACACTCTGGTTTCGTCTACCATATAATTCAACTAGCTTCCGCTAAATTTGAATAAACTGCGCGTGCTACTAAAATTTACATTCTCTGGCACGGGCATTTCTAAGGGAAAATGAAGGCTAAACAGGAAAGGAATATTAACTTAAAATAAATGTTAGTTAAAATAAATATAAACCCTACATTTGCCCTTGCCAGAATATTGAACACTTGGAAGCATATCCTAGAAACGACCAGTTGAAAAGCTTCATTATTCTAACCTAAAACTCAAGAGCCCGTTTACATAAAACAAATTTTTGACTAAGAAATTTTACAATAATTCTTGTCGTTGCTTACAATTTCTTCGTACTGAATCCTCTCTACTGTCGTTCTTTATCATTTAGTTTTTTCTTCTTTCCAGGATCTGGAAGGAACAACTTTGACTTTTCGATGCTTGGAACTCAGTCATCCTTTTCTCAGAGAACTCTGTCCATGTCAAGGAATTGAAAGCAGTCAGCCTACGCCTTTGACTTCTTTCGCTCTCCTCCATAGGCTTTCTTTTCTGGCCTCTACATGCTCGTCCTTTGGGGCGTTGGTATTCCGGTTCCTGCCTTTTCCTCTTGACACCTAGATGGCTGTTTTTGGCGACCTCCGGTCTGGCTTCTTGCTTGAATTTTTTCTGCTGGTTGAAATCTTTTCGCTCTTGTTGTCTCTTTTTTCGCAGGATTGGCGGCCTTGTTTGTGTTTGGATATCCGGAACTGGACGCGGGTTCCTTGACTCGGCTTGTTTGCTGTGGGATCTTGTTACTGGTTTTTTCCTCTTGCTATTTTGCAAGGATTCTTTACGGGACGTAGTTGTTCGCTTAACCTTTTTCTCTGCTGGAGTCTGAAGGTTTTCAGTCCTTCTTTTCGGGATCCTTGCCTAACTTGTAGAAGGGCTGGTGTTCTTTGGTGGTTCTCTGCTTCTTGGGTTCTTCGGCGATTCTCTGCTTCTTGGGTGGCGGAGCAGACGGCCTTGCTTCTGCACCTTCCAACTGTTGGGAGCTTGAATCCTGCAATAAACTTTTAAGTACTTCAAAGTCATTCTTCTGATAATACCTTTTCACCTGGTCGGGACTTGTTTTACAGGTTGCCCCTCTCTCGTTCTTAAGATATAATATGGCTCCCTTGATTTCTTGAATAATATAGGGACCTTCGAATCTTGGAGCCAATTTTGCGGAGAAGTTGTATGGTGCATTTGATAAACAAAATTTTCTTTTTAAAACTTTGTCCCCCACTTTAAAATCTGCTTCATGGCGTTTTCGGTTATAATAAAGTTGCTGTCTGTTTCTTGCCGTATCTGAATTTTTAACCTCCTCATGAATAAGTTTTTGCCTGAATTCTTGTTCCCTTTGTTGGATAAAGAATAATTTATCTAGTGGTGTTATTAACTTACGCCCTAAAAATAATTCCGCTGCAGTTTTACCAGTGGTGTCATGACTTTCTGTTCTTAACGCATAAGCTAACTCCTCTATGTAGCCATCCCAGCGCTTGTGATGTGTGTTAACATAAATTCGAATTATTTTTACAATATTTTTATTAACTCTTTCCGCGATGTTTGCCTGTGGCCTGTACGGAACCATCTTGATATGGCGTATGCCAAGTGCAGAGCAAATGTTCTCGAAAATTTGGCTAACGAATTGTTTGCCGTTATCGCTAATGACTTTTATCGGTGCACCGTATTTGAAAATGTACCTGTGTAAGAATGCATCTGCAACGGTTTTGGCTGATGCACGTTTAAGTGCAACAATTTCTGTCCACTTTGAAAAATGATTAACAATTACTAAAAGATAACGATTTTTATTTAACTCACTCTGGGGGAAAGGACCAAGGAGATCTATGCCTAATATTTCATTCGGAAATGTAACGCGAATGCTATTTAAGTACCCGGCCGGGCTGTAATTAATATCATTAATTAACTTATGTTAGTTAATATCATTAATTAACTGACATTGATTGCAGAAACTGACATACGCAGTTAATATTTTGTATAATTGCGGGAAATATATTTTATAGTTTTTCTGATCCCCAAATGACCCGATGTTTCTCGTCGTGTAACTCCTTCAAAATGCTCAATCGAAGAGAGGCTGGGATGTTTAGCCTATACTCGAAGTTTTCGTTTGTTGATTTAGTATAAAACAATAAATTATCTATTATCTCATAGTTCTGTTCTCTATTTTTTATTGCGGTTGCCACATCTGTGTGTTGAAAATTTTCAGGGTCTTTTAAATACGCATAAATGTTTCCAAATTCAGGATCAGCTTTCAATTCAGCAATAATTGTTTCTCTAGAATCTAAGATTTTAGAAGTTAATACAGCGCATTCCCTTCATCGTCCAGTTTTATTCGGGATAGTGCGTCCGCGACATTATTTTCCTTTCCTGGTTAATCTTAATTATTAGGTTATATTCTTGAAGTTTTAAAGCCCATCTTATTAACCTGGGCGTTAGATTTTTTCCCGAGTAAAGTCTACCAACGGCCGCATGATCCGAAAGGACAGTTATTGGGGCTTTGCCAAAATAAACTCGAAACTTCTGTACAGCCATTAATACGGCTAATGTTTCTCTCTCTGTCGCTGTATAATTCCTTTGGGTAGCGTTTAATGTTTTACTAAAAATGCTAAAGGATGCCCTTTCTGCATGAGCACCGCACCTATGGCATAGTCCGAAGCGTCGGCTGCAATTTCTAAATTTTCGTCACCTTCCAGGAATTTCAAAACAGGGGCACTGATGAGCGCTTCTTTTAACTTTTCAAAAGCTGTATTCACCTCTGCTGTCTATGTAAACTTACTTTTCTTTCTTTTAAGTACTAACAACGGTTTTATAGTATTATCGAAATCCTTTATGAATGATCGCTAATAAGAGCATAACCCGAGGAAAGAAGACAGTTTCTTTACGGTTTTAGGAGGGTGGAAACGTTTGATAGCCTTTATCTTTGAATCTTGAGTTTCTAAGCCCTTTTTCGAAATTTTATATCCTAAGTATTTAAGTTCTTTTGTCGCGAACTTGCATTTTGATGCGTTAATTGTTAGACCGGCCTCTTTTAATAACGAAAAAACTTCCTGCAAGTCCTTAATATGCTGCTCCAACGAACTACTTGTTACAAATATGTCATCTAGATAAATTAAAGTCGACTTTTCTAGGACAGGTTTAAGAACAATGTCCATAGCTCTCTGAAATGTCGACGGGCCCCCACACAGCCCAAAGGGCATGCGTAAAAATGCATAAGTGCCTGATTTTGTGATAAAACGCGGTTTTATGTATATCTTCCGGTTTCATAGCTATCTGATAGTAGCCCGATGTTAAATCCAAAGTAGTCATATGCGTCGTAGATTTAATCTTTCTAATTATTTCCTCAATCACCGGCAGAGGGTAAACCGGGAACTTCGTAATGTTATTTAACTTTCTATAGTCAATAGCAAACCTCCAAGCATTTTTTTTATCAGAGGGCGGAAAATCATTCTTTTTCCTACATAGTACTACTGGACTCGCGTAATCACTATTTATGGGCGAAATAATCTGATTTTGCAGCATTTCCTTTATATGTTCTTCAATAATGAGCTCTTTCTGTTTATCCTACCTGTAGGGCTTTGCCCTACAGATTTTATTGCATGTCAGTTTATTTCATGTGTTACAATTTGACAATTACCCGGACGTTCTGAAAACAAATTTGAAAAAGTACTCACCACCTGCTGAATGGCTTGGCTTTCTTCAAGAGTCAAATGGCTTAAATCCAATTCAGGTTTCTTCACCGGCTCCACCACCCGTCGTTACCTCTCCAGCGTAACTGCATTTTCCTGAAAATCCAATCTAGCTTTCTCGGACTTCAAGAAATCCATTCCCAAAATCACTGGGTTCTGTAAATTTTTCACCACGAAAAATAATATTCTAAGGTTTTCTTCCTTTATCTGCAGTTTTAATGATAATTTTTCGACACATTGCCATGTTTTTCCTTGGGCGGCTATAATTTCTGTGTTTCTATTTTTAAATAAACGTAGTCTACGAAAGTTGTCATTGTAGAATTTGTAGCTCAAGAAGTTTCCTTGCGCTCCTGTATCCACGAGCGTTTCTACCAGGACTTTGCCAACCAGGACTTGGATGACTAGTAACTGGGAATTTTTTATCATGACCGTGTTTAGGTATCTTCTTGAGGGATTTTTCGAAATTTCAGGGGTCTGGACCCTCGCTTTTACAGGCCCCTCTCATTGTTTAAAGCTTTCTTCTGACCTTCAGTCTTCTGGGTACGCGAACGGGTTTTCTCGAATTTTTTCTTCATGCTTTGACCTTCGTTCTTCGGTGAATTGGCTAGATAGCTCATTCCTCCATAAGAGTGATTCGTCTTAGCGGTCGGTTGGTTTGAGAACTGTTTTCGGGAACCATGAAGATACGTTGCCCCTCTAGATTTTTCCGCTTTTCGTCGGTTTTGGAACTTGACCGCCAACTCGAAGAGTTCCTGCAAGGAGCTTGGATTTCGGATTTCCATAAAGTCTTGGACAGCAGGTAGTAATCTGGGTAAAATTATTTCAATTACCTCGTTATCGGGTTTCTTCCCATACAGCATATTTACCAGCTTGATTTTTCGTAAAATGAACTCTGTTAATGCTTCGATGTTTCGCTGATAAAAACTGTAGAGTTCAGCTTCCAGCTTTGCTCGGTCTTTAGCTATTGGAAACGCTTTTAATAACAATTCTTTGAAATTTTCAAACGTGTATATTTGGCCTCCAAATTCTCCTAATAAAAAATTTCCAATGTTTTCCCACCATAGTGCGGCCTGTCCTCTTAGCGCAGACGTGGCAATGGCCACTTTTTGCCTTTCGGGCACAGGATACAGATGGAAATGGTTTTCCAGGCCTTCTAGAAATATCGCTACAGAATTTTTTCCGTCAAAATTGACGGTTGGCTTGAAAAATGCCCTCATAGTTTGGACTAAATGTCCAAACCCTTCCAACTGGTTGGCCATAACTTGCTTTTGAAATTCTACAAGAACTTCCACTGAATTGTTGGCCATCTGTGTTCGTGAGATATTCGGGCGCCAAATGTAAGATATCGCTGGCGCAACTTGTCAGAAACTGGGATAGTGATTGTGGCTATGTGTAAATATACACAGAAGCGCAAGAAGGAATTAGAACCCTTTTTATTTTTGATCTCTAAAATGACAGATGCGTCTACTTGACTCTCACAAACTACGCCAACCCGGCGGTAAACTCAAACAAAACGTAAAACTAAAAGTCATGATTAGATAAACAAATATCACTACCGACGAGGCTCTGAAATCCTAAACTAACCGCGTTTTTAATTACCGCTGAGATTTCAGTAAGATTTCTGATTAAACAGTTGAAAATTAGCACATCTGCAAAGCTAGGCACAGAGGCCGACACGCGCTGATCTAAATTCTACCGAGCAATCTCTCCAGCGTAGCTTCAAAGCAAGACTCTAACACTCTGGTTTCGTCTACCATATAATTCAACTAGCTTCCGCTAAATTGGAATAAACTGCGCGTGCTACTAAAATTTACATACTCTGGCACGGGCATTTCTAGGGGAAAATGAAGGCTTAACAGGAAAGGAATATTAACTTAAAATAAATGTTAGTTAAAATAAATATAAACCCTACAACCTAGCTAAGTTATTATAAAAGTAATGTGCATTTCTGACAAGAACGTATGGCAGTTACTTTTGGACGGAATTTCATATACTATGTACATGTAATGAAAAGGCTTAGCAATACTGGTGGTACTGAATGTTGATCCATATCGGAAAGCAAACTTGGAAGTCGAGGCGGATTAAATATACATCTTTATTTCAATTGACATTTGCGGCCACAATTCTCTTGTCACTCTAATCGTGCCTATTAAAAATATATACATTTTTATAATTTTTGTGATAGGAATAGAGCAGCAAAGCAGCGTCTTAGAGAAAAAGAGGTAGAAGTATAAGTGCGCTGTCATGCAACGTGGAAGTTTATCCAGAGAAAGTTTCGGTTTAAGTTCTGAAGTAGTTACGTTATCAGCATTCTTAACTTACATGTATGGGTTGATCTAGAAATGATGCAGTGGAGGGAAGTTTTGATGTATTAGAGATGATAGGAGGGGTACATATAAAAATCTAAAGAAAAAATTTAAGGAGCTATTGATAATTAAGTTAGCAATTTATTAGAGACTTATTTTCTTACCTTATATTTTACATATATATTATTTTTGTAAGAACACTACCTTACACAGTATAGGATTGTATTCAGTTTTAAACAGTTACTGTCAAACGGTTCACAGTAGTTGTCGTTTATTACTTCTCGGACTTGAAAATTTATACAGTGTGTCATTCCAGAAGCTCTCCAAACTTGAAACATAGTTACATGCTCATATAAATAACCTCATCTTCCTAGAGCTGAAAAACATTCGAAAAGCACTTTTTTGACTTCATGCTCTAATATCCTGCATTTCCTTCGCTCGTCTTCTAATTACTGAGAGCAAAAGATTACAAGTTTGGAATGATGCTCATATGAATGTTGAATAATGACAGCAAATAAGGCATTTTAACGAATACATTGAATAATCAAAATTTAAAGAAAGTATCCCTTTCATTCATATAAGCAGAATGAATATGTATTTTCCCAAATACTCAGGAAACCTATCACGTTAACAAAAAATCTGATGTGTACACCACATGACTTCCTTGTACGGAATATTAAATTATACGCATTTTGCATTTCATTTAAACTTGAATTAAATCTACTTCATCGATAGCGCATAAACCACAATAGAATAAATGAACTCTTTAAAATTCACTATATTTGTTTACCACAGCGACAGTCTGGCGCTAGCTTCACTTAACGGCGTTACATCTCATTAATTTTATAGCTCATCAGAAGAACAAAAATTATGTATATCATCTGGAGAATTACCTAATCGTTGCCACATGTTCTATTCAAAGACTATGATAAATCTAAAACGATGTGCAAAAGAAATTAAACAAAGAAACAAACAAAAACAGTTTTTCACAGACGATTCAGTATTTATCATTCAATTATTCAGTTCTCACTTTGCGACAAGGCAAAAATACATAAAATTCAAAATATCTATATTAAAAATTACGAAGTAAATTTTTAAACACCTATTTCCTAGAATTAACTACAGAATGGATTAAGCATAATTTAATTCGCAATAAGAAAAGAAGGCTTTAGCTTTGTTATTGCGAAGCTTAGTTTCTCTGGATTGGCAACAAATCCAATATTCTCCTAAGTTCCAAATGTAAACAAATATGTCCACCATGAGAAAAATGATTAAGCTTAGCCGCACTTAAACAACATTTAAATTGTTGATAAATCTAGAAATCTTGCATGCAGATTTACTAAAGGCATAAAAACCTTAACCGGAAGATAAGAACAACATAATTCAATCACTTTTAAATCAAAAAATGAGCAATTCACCAACATAGGTAAGTAGGTTACGGAGGACGGGGACGTCTGGTGTCTAACAGAGGTAAACAGACATGTTCCCACGCCCTCCTCAACTAGAGCAATAGCTCCCTGGATCCCCACGAGGCTGCACCGGGAGCTTATTGAGGTTGTCAAAGGGAAGTACATGGCCTTACAAAGACATTAGTAGGATTGTATTACAGATTGAAGAGGCAAGCTGTGGTGTTACAGATGGTAATTAGTTAAAATAAAAATGCAAAAAGACATACACATAAAAAACACATAAATAAACATAAACAAATAATACACAAGACACAAAGCGCAAAATACATACACACAACACATAAAACAGGTGCATACACATAATCATTTAAAGCGCAAAAAGACATACATACATATTAATACGCATCAATACAGGTGGGAATGCACAGGAACATAGAGGCGTGAAAGGCACATGAGAATACAGCGTAAATGATATGAATGCATATTGACATATGAGATAAAATAGATTAGAAATTAAAATATAAGTATAAATGTGTAAGGTTAATGGACGTGTGGTCACGTGATGGCATGTTAATTTATCAGTTGGAGTACATGAAGTCATATGATGGCTATAGATACAAGTGCACTTTGAATGATGAGTTCATGAATACTCATGTGTACAGATGAGTGAGTTAGATTGCGTATTCAGTTGGGGTTGAAGGACACTGATTTCGCTAAGACTTCTAGGGCACTTATTATTGTGGCATTAGGAGGTAAAGGAGCACATTGCCACAGCAATGTTAATGGTTATATTAATTACTGTGGCACTTCCTAAGAGACATTCAGATTATTCACTTGTTAGTGACTGTATTAGATCATACTTGTTTACAATTGCAGAGATGACATACAATTGCAGAGATGATATATATCTCGGAGGATGTAATGCTCAGTTGTAGGGCGCTGATTACTATATACAGATGTTAAGGCGCTGATTATTGTAGCATCAGGCACTAATATAGCTCTTATTAAAAACACTGATTAAAATAGCACGAAGGTGCTCTAGCACTAATTACTGGGGCACTGCACAGTGAGGCACACAAGCGTTCCCTAACACTGCACTAGAAGATGCTTGTTCACATGCTGTTGAAGAGATTACACACATATCTCTAAGGAGGGATTACACATCTTACTAAGAAAATGTAATGTACTCGCGAATTAGTAGTATTACACACCTTAAATTGGTGGGCATGGGAGTTTAAACACACAAAGTTGTTGTGATGAGCAGATATTGTAAGCAGTTCTAGTCCATCGGACTAGTGGTAGAGCTTATCATCAGTACACCAGAGAGTGGAGTCCGAAGTCTGCTAACCGCGCCATTTTAGCACGTTTGGCAAAGGTCTGTGCCCAATGTCGCGATGGTATTAATGATGCTGGAGATTGAATTAACCTCTCTTTTATGCGTTATAAGGAACGGGTGAGAGGCATCCGTATTACTTGTAGGTAGCGGTAGATGGTGGTCAGCCGTCAAAAGGACATTCAAATAGTTAATGATCTGGTGACCCATCTGATTCGTAGACACAAACATCAGTATTTGAGATGCCATGGTGATTGTAGTAACTTGGAAACGGGTCATGACCAGTGATGAAGTAGGTGAGAGTTGCTACGCCGAAGAGAAAGAACTTTCAGGAAGTGGTTGAACGTCCGTCTCTCGTTATCATTGGTTCATTCCTTGCTCTCGTAGGAGGCCCTTTTGAGAAGAGGAGGGTGCAGGTACGGTGATGGGTTGGGCTGTCGGGTTGGAAATTGCATCTTTGGCCAACGTGTCTGCAGCCTCGTTGCCCTCATTATCCGCATGGGCTTTAACACATAACAGGTAGGGATGGTAGGGAGGGTTTCTCATAAAGAGATGTTGGAGACTGAGTATGAGCGGTGAGACATGATGATGATTCTCAAGTGCAAGTAAAGTTGACAGGCTATCGGTGTAGATGGTTGCTCGTGAGATCTGATTATCTATAATATGTTACACTGCAGCCGTAATTGACAGCACTTCCGCCTGGCAATACTGGAAGATGCTATTGTGAGTGTTAAGATGTCCTTGGCAGTCGTGTTCAATTTTGCCATTCTCATAGTGCACAAATGCACTGCCTACACCATTTTCTTGCTTTGAACCATCTGTGTAGATCTGTGTCCCGGTTCGTGGGCAGTGTGTCGGGATGTGAGTCTCTTGCTATTCAATTGTAATGTGGATTCCACTTCCTTTGAGAGCTGGATGGGCAAGAGAAAAAGTGGAGGGACATTCAAACTAGACTGTACTTTAGTTGGTATTTGTGGAAGGTCGACCAGTTTAGTGAAAATTGCCTCCATTTCTGCTTTTATATGGAGTGCCGGCTAGAACTGTTGCTGCACTGGTGGTGGTTGTGCGGTAGGCTTTGCTTAATTGCAGGGCGAAGGGGCGTTGGAGCGTTGCACGTTGCCTTCTCACACTGGCTGAGTTGAAAGTATAAAACTATTTTATAAATATAAAAAAGTATAAAAACGCTGCAGAGTATAAAACTATTTTTTCTGCAACTGTAAGGTATAGCACCTTTTGGATAGGGGGGTTTGGCCCCAATTGCGACCTTGAAATTGCCTTGCTATGCGGAGATAATTGACGTCTTGTTTCTGATTTCCATGATATGCGGAATCCAGGTGAGACTTTGGTTCTATACTACCCCTAGGTATTTGAGATTTCGCACAATTTTGATGTGTCTACCTAGGCGTTTGATGCGTGGAAGACGCGTTGGATTGGTACTTCATCTGGAAATTGCTATTGCTGGTGCTTTTTCTATGGAGATCGTGAGTTTTAATTTGTTTCATGCGATGGTAAATGAGGTGCACGCCTCTGTGCTGTTGCATTCCAGTTCTTTCCTCTTGCGTCCTCTTACGAGCAGGGCTGCGTCGTCTGCATAAGCAGTGATGTTTGTATGCGGTGACTAGTTGGTTTCAAGGACTGAATAGAAGGTGAGGTTTCAGAGTATCGGTCCCGCACAGGACCCCTGCGGACAGCCTCTTTCTTGTGAATTAGTTGTCGTACCGCCGTTATTTACAATCTAGAGATGGCGGTCTTGGAGGTAACTATTTAAGATTTTGAAGAAGTTGGAAGGGCAGTCTGCTTCTTTGAGGGCCTGCTTTATTGCTGGCCACCAGAGGATGTCGAACGCACTCTTTAGGTCTATAAAAATAAAGGCCGTATGCATGCTGCTGTTTTTATTGCGTTTTATTTTTTTTTTGAACATTGTAGATGGCATGTGTCGTGAAAAATCTTGCGCGGAATCCATACTGCCTGGAGCTGAGATGATTAATTCCGTGCAAGTGGTGCTTGAGCCTCTTAACGAGGAGTTTTTCATGAATCTTGCTTAAAGCAGAGAGGTGGCAGATGGGCTGGTATGAACTTGGGTCTTATGAGTTTTTGTTCTTTTTAAGAAAGAGAACGACATGTTCTCATTTGAAGATTGTTGGAAAGATTTGTTGGTGAAGAAGCTGATTGAAGTAGGTTTTACAGAATGAGGGGCGCGCTTTATATGCTGTAAGGATGATTGAATAATCTAAGACGTTGGGCCCAAGCGCTTTTTTCCGAGGAAGGAGACGGAACAACTGTTCGATTTCTTTATCACTAAAGGGCACATCAGGTGGCGTCGCAGCAATGGTTTTGTTATCGCGGACCTTTCGCTGTTCTGGCATGTTTTCTTCTGGGTCATCGTTTGAGAAGACGGTATCCAGAATGGTAGAAGCTGTGCTCTGCACGATGTTGGCGGTAATATTCATGATGATGGGCTGTGTGTGGATCTAGGACGGATGAAAAATTTTACTGGACGGGATTTTGTGTAGGATCCCGTAAGGGTTGTTGTTTGTACAGAAGATGCTCCAGCTGGTAACTTTGACCGTGATGATGTTCTTTATGTATGCTGCACGCTCTTTACGGTATGCCATTAGTAGGTGTGTCTTTTCTTCTTCGTTAATATTGACACGGAGTGCTCTGTATTTTTTGCCTCAGCTCTTTAGTTCACCAGCTGACACCCTTTATTTTCATGGCCACACGGATAGGAAGCTGGTTTCTGCATGTTTCTTTTAAGGTTTCCATCAGGTGATTCGTGTAATGTTCCATGCTGTCGGGGCTGTGGAAGTTGTAAATGTTCTTTTCTTCTTCGCTGAGTATGCGAGTGAAGGTGAGGGTGAAGTAATTTAAAGCGTCGTAGGATACAAATGGAGGTGTCGCAGTCTACTGGAAATTAGGTGTACTTATGGTCAGAAGCACTCTCCTCGTCTAAGATATTCCAGTTTTGGATGATGGATGCTATGTTGCTTGTGGATGCATTGAAATCACCGTCTAGGAAGAGTTATGTGGAAGGGTACGTTTGCCTTCTTTCCTGTATGTTGGCGATGGCGTTGCTGATGTCCTCCGTGGGGGAATAAACAGAGACAGCCATGATTTGTATGTTTTTATATACGAGCAAAATAGTGATGTAGTCTCTTTTGAGTGTGATGGGCAGAGGGGACCAAGAAGGATTGCAACAAGCGATAACTGCTCTGGGGGCTTGATCATTCGTACCTGCTTCTGATTGGAAAATTTTCCAGGTTATTCTAAGGTTGGCCACACGACGATCTCTACAGTGTGGTTCCTGTATGAAAAGAAGGTCTAGGTTGTTAATGATGACATGCTGAACCAGTTAGGAGGCAGCTGCTTGAGCTCTTTGTAAACTGATTTGAGCACAGCGTATTGGTCCATTTGTCTTGGGAGTGTCTGTGATTGCTGTTGTGGGGATGTCATTGTTGGGATGTTGTGATTCATTCATAGGTGGTAGTGAATTTAATTCTGTTGATGTATCGTCCATATATGTTGGGCAGGTGACATCGTGGGCTGGGTGGTTGCAGAAAGATTTGCTTTTTGTGCGGTAGTTGTAATCCGCACAGTTGATGCAAGTGGCCTTTTGCGATTTGTAATCTCTGATGTTGTGATTGCCTGAGCAGTATGAGCAATGTGCTTTGTTTTTACATCCGTCTTAGGTATGCCCGAACTCCTGGCAGCGGTAGCAGCAACGGGTATTGAAATGTTCGGCAATGCGGTATGCCCGCTAGCTAAAGTATAGTCTGGATGATTGCATAGTATGCGGAAAGCTGCGGTTGGCATTCAATGATCCACTTGACGCCATTGCACCTGTCTTTTAACCTATATAAGACTTTGGCGTTGCTTTTGAAGATCTTGAATTCTGAGCACATAGTTTGCTCTATTTCTTCCTGAGTGATGTTAGGAGGGACGGTGTGGATCACTATTCGTGGGAGTCTAGTTATTGGCAATCTCGTTTTGACGACTTTTTGACCTGCGTACTTTGGAATGCTTTGGTGAGTTTTTTGAGGTCTTCTTTAGTGGCACAGACGACCGGTAGTCTTTCCTTTTGGATGTTACGAACTATCGCGATTTTGACGCCCAATGAGGGTAGTGGAAACTGTGCGCTCAGCTTCTCTTCGAGTTCTTTTCTGGTCGTTCTGGTGTCCGCTTTCGGATAAACAAGCAGAGTGTGCTTGTAGGATTGTGAGGTCACTTGCGCGTATGTGCGCGTGATGTTATAAGTAGGCAGAATAGGTGTGGCAGTGGGTGGCGAGGTGGCTAACTCCTGATCTGTGTTAACTTCTGCATCAGTTGTTGTTAATACGATGAACCGTCCTCCGAGTGCCAAATCTTGGAGAGCTTCGAGAGTTGTTGTTAACTGGTCTCTGAGATCAGCAGGTAACAGGAACCGTTTGTTCCTGATAAATATACCAATTGCTTTTGCTTCTTCAATAAGTGAGTTCACTTTATTGGCGTAGCTATAGTGGTCTGATTCGATGAAGATAGCTATGTTTAAGTTGCTATTGTGCACTGACGTGTCGGTTTCTGGCATGATACACTTGTGTGATTAGAGCTGTGTAACACTATGATCACTACGTGAAATGTCGAGGTCCGTAATAAATTCCTGATAGATAACACAAGTTCTGGAATAAATTTCTAGGGTGACTGCAGACTTTCGAAGTAGTTCATAAGGGTATACGCAGATTCAATATTGGTAACTTCTGTACTAAATTTTCCACTAATGGAACTACGTCAGTCTAGAGTGTTATTATGGAAACACTGTGTAATACTTTTACGAGAGAAATACCAGGGTGTGGGGGATGTGGGGAGTATGGTTAGAACTAAAATACTTGTTCAAATAAAAGCAGCAG
>KK113089.1:1924-15916 GCA_000611955.2 Stegodyphus mimosarum | reverse complement strand
GAGGAGGGGGATGAAAGAGGAATGCAGATTGAAGCTAGAAAAGGAGAAGGAGTTGAAGCAAAGAGAAATAGACGTCTAAGTTAGAAACGGAGTTGTGTGAAAAATTAAGGTGAAATTAATGTCATTTAAAAGGGGAAAAAAGAAGAAGGGAAAGTGACAAGTTAGGTACGGGAGTTAAAATTAGAATGGAAAGGAAGGCGAGGGGTGAAGGAATTAGGCGTCTAGGTGAATTAAAAGCGGAGTTGTAGGAGAAATAAATGTGAAATTAAGGCGAATTAGAACCCTTTCGTGGGTCTTGGGAAGATTACTTCCCATCTACATGATCCTGGGAAATACACCTGTTGGAAGCGCAAAGCCCACTATAATGTACTGACTTTGCTATTGTAACGTTGGGAACACTAATTCCCACTTCAGTGTTGCGCTGCAATCAATGTTCAGTCGATTGAAACAGAATTAGCACATTTGTTTTGAAAGTTCGAACGCGATGTGTGAGATCTGTTCCACTGAGACACCTGTTTTGATTTGACATTTGAATTGCTATACGATTCTTCTGCAAATGTAAGCAAAACACTGTTGTTATTATAATGGTTTCTTATTTTGTATATTTCTGCAGTAGCTATCTAATATTGAATAATAAATAATGGGTGAAAAGTGAAAATGCTATTGCATCATGTATAAAAGCCATGTGCAATATCTATGTTGGAAAAAATAGAATATTTAGTTCAAAAATAGTATGTTTATAAGAGATATAAAGAAAATACTGTTTTTATTGTAATTATATTTACTTATTTCTTATATTTCTTCTAATTTTGTGCCACTAATTATCTAATTTGAATAGTAAATAATAGGCCTAACAGTGAAACTGTTACTTTGTTGACTACTGCACATAATCCAGCGATTATTAGATCTGTAAATCGGACAAAAAAGGATGGTACTAAAACAGAAGTACCTTGTCCGAAAGCTGTTGCTGTATATAACGATATCATGGGAGGAGTTGATCGCTTCGATCAAAGAAAAGATGATAACAAATAGGGAAAATATCTGTAAAATGGTGGCATCGTATTTTTTATTTTCTTATTGATCTTGGCATCGTAAATAGTTTTATACTGTGGCAAGTAAACAAGAAAAACAGAAATTTAAACCAGATAACATTCCGCATAGCATTAGCTCGTCAACTAAACGACGGATACTCCTGAAGAAAAAGGAACGGCCGTCTTGCTATCTTCCAAGCAAAAACGTGTGCAGTTCCGGATGATGTACGCTTAGCCAATGTGGAAAATCATACGCCAGAGATGGTTTCCAACTATAGACGATGTACGAAATGTAGCACAAAGGCCCAAGAATAGAGGACCCGCTATATGTGTGCAGAATGTGATGTACCCTTGTGCACTGCAACATGTTTCTCATCTTTTCATGGCAAATAATTGCCAGTAAATTGAATTTTCTCTATGGCCATAAAGGGTCCCGTGGGAAGTATACTTTCCACCGCTAGAATTTAAGTATAAACGAAAACTTTGACAAAATAAAATATATTTCCTTAAATGCTATTGTTCAATTGATAATAAAGCGTAAAAAACCGGGAGAAATTCAAAAGAGAAATAAATGGGCTACGAAAGTGTTAAAAAGGGGGAAAGAGAAGAAAAGGAGGAGCGACAAGTTAGAGATGGCAGTTGAAAATAGAGTGCAAACGAAGGAGAGGGATGAAAGAGTTAGGCGACTGAGTAAATTAAAAGCGGAGCTGTAGGAGAAATAAAATTGGAATAAAGTGGAATTAAATGGGGGAAAAGAGGAAAACGGGGTGAGACAAGTTAGGGATACGAATAAAAACTAGAGTGCAAGCGAAGAAAAACGCAAAAAGAATTAGGCGTCTTATGTAATTAGGAGGGGAGATATATAAGAGTTTTAAATAGGTTTTAATTATTTTAATATTAAAAGAAAGGAGGGGGCTTCTATTTTAGAAAATATAAAGCAAGTACAATTCTGAAAGGAGAGAAGGAGTAGGTTACGGAAAAAAAGAGAGAAAGAGAGAAGTGGTTATGTATAGATTTCAGAGTTTAGTGAGGAGAAATTTGAGAAATAAAGTATAATTAAGTGAAGTAAGTTTAATTGTTAATTGCATGAGAACAGTGAGGAATAGAGCGAGAATGATTACAGATAAGTTAATAGGATGAGAAGGGCAATCTATTATTACGATTTGGGGGCGCTAGGGCAAAAGGAAAAGTATTGGGGGCTTAATGTAAGAGTGCGTAAAATCAGTTCTTAAGCCCCTGGCATTGATCTCATGTATTACCTATTAAATAGCGGTGTCTGGATGTAGTAAAAAACATGCATATATATATATATATTTTTTTTTTTATATATATATATATATATATATATAATGTGCAATAGTAATATAAAATCATAGAACAATGGCTAAAGCATTATAAATAAGATATGGAATAATTAATAAATCTATAACATGAGTATACACAATTATTAAAACGAGTAAGAATGCCTCTTAATTGTAAGTAAGTTAATTACGAGTCACACAAATGAAAAATAATAATCATAGCACATGGTCAATGAAATGCAAATATTTGATTTATATTGGAAAACACTAATAAAGAGAGTTTAAATAGAAAATTTGCACTTAAAACATTGTAAACATATTATACTACTGAATCCTTAAATATAAATGATAGATTATATGCTAAGAATTGTAATTAAACACATAAAGTTCATGAAATTGAAATAATGAACAGATAAATGGTGAATGCTGTCGTTATTGCTGTTGCGTTGCGGACGTCCGCAAAGTTTTAGAAGATGAATATCTATAAAATGATACAGTTACAACGTTACTTTAGGAAATATTGAAGCTATGGTACACATATATTTATGCAGTTTGGTGAGGCCGATTGCAACCAAAATAGGAGGTACACATTTACATGTTAAGCAGTCCTATATACAAAATTTCAACGTTCTGAGGCTACTCGTTTTTGAGTTATGCGAGATACATACGTACCTACGCACAGACGCCCCGAAAAAAAATCTCTTTAGAATCCATTTTAAATCTGTTTTATAATTTTATTGAGGGAAAAGAGCCCTTTATTCTTATGGCTATTTATTTGATATGGCGCGCGGCATGAAATGTTATTTTTTATGCCCTATTTAAGTTATACGTCATTTAAAGCTGGTAATAAAAGAAGTTCAGTTAAAAAAAAGCTATAAGATGTCGGCTGTAAGTCTTTTGATTTTTGTTTCTTTGTAACTCTGTTTTTTTTATGTTTGACATGAAAGATTTATTTGAAATTAAAGTTTTTCTTGGAATATAAATTTTAAGTATAGCTTGTTGAAATTTTGTCAAGGCAAGCTTGGCCCGGATTAGAATGCTTAGAAGAAAAAAGTAAGCGAAACCTTTTTTTTAGTTTAGAATTTTCATAGAAAGACTGACAAGCAATTTGTAATTAGTTCCTCTCAATTTTCAAAAGCGTATGCAAGAAGCAAAAATAAGCTGCACTCATTGGATCATGAAAACAGACTTTAATATTTTTTGATGATCCAATGATTGTCTCTCTTCGTTAGCGAAAAAATGGATACCACGGTTTCAGTATTCTTTAAATTGTGGGTAAAAGTGATAACTGCCTAGTCCCATCGTAGGATAATAGGACTCGTGACATATTCACAAAACTCTTTAGGTAACATGCATTCACACCGAAAATCACACAGGTATTATTCTGAAGTCTTTCTTTCCTCACAGTGTAAAAGTTAAAGTGTTTGAATACCTTGGTGACTATTGATTCAACTTCGACAGTCAAAACATCAGAGGCTATTGATTACGCAAAACGAGATACCGCATTATGCGAAACGTGTGCTCAACATGATATGCCTTCAGTACCTCTTTCTAGTTCAGTATAAAATGCCCATTTTCTTTCCAGTTCGGTTTAGGTCTCCAAAGGTTTAGCGTTTGTATTATATCCACATAAAGCAATAAGCTTATTCATGGGAATATTTAGATTTTCGAGAGATATTTTGCAATACTTGGCGATTTTTCAACAACGTTCATTACATAATGAAGCCAGTTTGATTAATTTGCATTTCTGTTCCGTCTTTTTCATTGAATAACTGAATTACTAAGAGAAACATACAGTCTTAGACAAAAAAAAGTCACACCAAGAAGGAGTTATCCGAATGGGACTAAAATCGGTAGAAGCGATGTACATGTACAGAAAAACAAATGATTACAGTTTGAGAAAAATTGGATGATTTATTGAAGTGATAGAGTTTCACGAAGTTAAAAAGTCAGTAACGCCTTTGTCCATCTCTGGCCCTTATGCAAGCAGTTATTCGGCTTGACATCGATTGATAGAGGTTTCGGATGTCCTCCTGAGGGATATCGTGCCAGATTCTGTCCAACTGGCGCGTTAGATCGTCAATATCCCGAGCTGAATGGAGGGTTCTGCCCATAATGCTCCAAACGTGCTCAATAGGAGAGAGATCTGGCGACCTTGCTGGCCAAGGTAATGTTCGCCAAGCACTAAGACAAGCAGTAGAAACATGTCCATTGTGGGGGCGGGCATTATCTTGCTGAAATGTAAGCCCAAGGTAGCGTGACATGAAGGGCAACACAACGGGCCTTAGAACTTCGTCGACGTACCGCTGTGCTATAAGGTTACGACGGATGATAACCAAAGGGGTCCTACTATGAAATGAAATAGCACCCCAGACCATCACGCCTGTCTGGCGGAAGACAGTCAGGTTGGTATCCCACCGCTGTCCGGGGCGTCTCCAGACTCGCCTTCGCTGGTCATCGGGGCTCAGTTCAAAGCGGAAGTCATCACTGAAGGCTATTCTGCTCCAGTCAGGTGATATTCCAGTGCGAATGAGCCCGATACCACTGCAAACGGGCTTGAACGATGATATTGATGTATCTGATGCTGTGAACGCCGCTCTGACAATTGCTCGATCTTCATGTTCTGTCGTTTCTCTAGGCCTACCGCTTTCTTCTTGACGCTGTGTGCGGCCATGGTTCACCCATTCCTGCCAGCATCGTCTAATAGTGGCACCGCTCTTGCTCAAATCTCAAGCTATTCGCCGATAAGACCAACCGGCTTCTCTGAGCCCAACTACACGACCTGTCTCAAATTCTGACATCTGCGCATATCGTTCGCGCACCTGTATGCAAGGCATAATTACTGTCTACCAGAGTACACGGAATGAAATTCGTGACGAATTTATGACCTGGAATCGTAATTTCTCCTCTTAAATATCCTGTCGGTTGCGCAGATCAGGTTCGCTGTAGCGACAACCGTTCATTCATTGGCAGCCAAAATGTAAAATTTTGCATTTTCCGTCGAAACCTGTAAGCATACCAATTTGTGTCGAATTTGCTTTATATCTTCTCGATTCGTCGTGGTGCGTCGTTTTTTTTTGTCTAAGAGTGTATTTTGAGCATTATGTTTTCTGGCATTTATAGCTATTAAAAGAAAGATGCCTCGGTGAAGTATTAATGTATTATTGCATACTGTAAAGGGCGAGTATATTTTTCAGTTCTGGCAGTAGTTCGTTTAGTGGCTCCTTTTGAGTTAGTTTAGCAGCATAATCAGTTTAGCAGTTTAGCATCAATGCGTTCAGTTTAGCAGCATAATCTAATGAGTTAAGTGATTGGTGTTGACGTACTACTTTGTGCGCCGTAGTTTGCTCAGTATCCGCCATTACAATCCCTTCTTTCGAATTTTTCTTTATCATAAGACTCAATATCCTTAGAAGTTGAAACTGTCCTAATATTTGATTTATGGAGATTTGGATGTTTGCGTGTTATAGCAACCATCTTAGTAGAGGTCGTTAAATCCCGGAAACCATGCGCATAAGCATTTTTCAAGCAACCATGCTCATAACAATCTTTCATTGAAGCAACGTCGCTTTCGTATATGTTCTTTTTATTTTATTCCAATGGTTTTATAAACAAACCGTGATATACTTTTCTAAAACTTAAATTTTAAAATATGAGCTTGAGGAATTTGCCAGCAATGGACGAAACTGCAATTAAAGTTTTGTAGAAATACAGAATTTTGACACAAAATCATTAAAGGGAACAATGAGGAGATACGTTTTGTAGATAGCCAGTGTTCCCGAAGTTTGTGCTATTCCGAATCTCTGAAACCCTTTTTTTTTAAGCGAAAACACATCGCTGTGTACTTGGAGAGCGGAATGGAGGAAAAAAATACAGAAAGATTTGGATTGGTTTATTTTTATTGCATTATTTTTTATGTATCACGTAATCCTTATTTAATAATTAAAATTTGTATTTTAAATTACTAAAGTATATTTTTTTCCATATATTAATGATGTTTGCTGACTTACAATAAATGACCATATTTTGGGAATCTTTTTAAAAAAAAGTTGTGAAAATCACCACATTGCATTTGCTAAGTAACTTTTACCTTTTCATTCCCCCCCTCCGGGGTTCGACGTTGAGAACTCTGCGAAGCTACTGGCTAGGATCTGTACCTAGGCAGTCTCGGCTACGTCTTTGCCCCGGAAAGGTCACTTATTGGCCGGCCAGTGATCTAGCAAGTCTTAGAGCAGAACGGCTCTGGTAGTTTGGGGGTAGTGTCTGAGTTTGCTGGGTAAGGTCCCTGTTGAGAACAACTGTCTAGTGCGTAGAGGACGCGTTCGTTTGCAGCTCCGGGTTTTTCCCCTGCAGAAGCGGTAATATTCGACGTATTGTTTTAGAACCAACGTCACTGTGTAGCCCACATAACGCGGATAACGCCGATATAAAATTTATGCTTGGAAGATAATTATTTATTTAATCATTAATTAATTAGTGATGTCGTGCATTGAACATCGTGGTTTTCAACGGAGTGCGAACTTTGGAGGCTTGTAGTGTCTCGACGGAGATCCGTCGCGACATGTGATTTATATCATCTTGAAGAGGATTACATTCTGCATAAGAGGGTATAAGTTTGAAGTTTCTACGTTAATTAGTTCGCCCGTAATTAATTTTAAATTAATATTTGACGACGACCACGAGGTGATTTGAACTTTGACATATGGCCGTTGCAACGAGGTCGCCTCTTATCTCACCTTTGACAGGTGTGCCAGTGAACAGAGGCTCCATTTTCTGGCTGACTAAATCGTCTGCCTCACATGGATTATAGCCTCTGCCTCCAAGCATTTATTTTTCAAAGCAAAAGATACAGTGGCAAACAAGGCCTTCCAAGACGTAGATATGAGTCTATTATACAAGTGTTACTACAAATACACTTTTCAAAATTAAAAACACAGTGAAAGAAATAATAAAGTCAAATACTTCAACTTCTAAAAATCAACATTCATATTAAAAGAACCTCAAAATTATAAATTACAATCAGAATTATATCGAAAATTACAATATGTAGTACTATTACCAAATCACAATGCAAAACAGAGCGTTCAGAAATGTGAGACTGATTATAATTAATTACATAATTTTCAAACTTACACTATGTGTTATCTTATTGGACCCAAGTACCAAAATCAATGCATAATGAAATATGCTACCAGGATTCAAGTACCGAAGCTAATACAAACTTTTAAATGCAACCGTAATATACAAGTAAAAAAAAAGCATTTATAAATACAAGTATATTAATTCAACTAATTATAATACAATTCTTAAAACAGTATGACAGTAAGACCCATAAGACTAATATTAACGTATAAACAAAATTAACAATATTTACTGTACATTAGCATTTATGAATACCAGTATAATAATTCAACTAAATTTCCCAATACAGTATGAAAAAACCCATAAAATTAAAATTAAATCACAAGAGCATCTATTGAAGTCGAAAATTATAATGACAGTGTCTGACAATGTCAAAATGTTTCGAGACAAGATAAAGTAAAATCCGACAATACTATAATATCCACTTTAGAACATTAACCTTCACAGTATCAGGATTAAAGAACCATTGTAATTTGTAACTATAATCAAGATTCAAAGTAATAACAACAGTCAGATACTAATTACCAATAAACAGTACTGATCAATGCTACTGTAAAAGAGAATAAAATTTACATCAATATTAATCATGTCTCTAAGACCTAAATTAAAGAAGCATAATGCTCAAAATATGATAAAATCAAAATTCAACATGATTTTGAAGGAAGCCAACAAATTGTTTACAAATATAGAGTTATCATACTAATACAAGAAAAAAAAAATAAATAAACAAAAAATCACTAACCAAATAATCATATGACATTAAATAAGAATTCTCTGAGGTATACAAACAAAACATTGCCATGGAACACCAGATTATTCAACAAGCAATAGATATATCCATTTATAGCCTAAAAATAATCTCACAAAATAGATACAAAAATCCTATTGTCGAGAAATATACCGATTAATATTACCTACTGATACCCGAGTTAACCTTTTGACAAATTTGCATAATTTTCAAGAATTTTTTTGTTTCGCTAGAATTTTTTAATAATAATTCTGCCCATTTAGTTTTATGCTGGTCTGATGGTTTTTTCATATGAAAGTTACTAGTAAGCTCACAATGAAAAATAAAGTGGTCGGGATCTCCCAACATCCCACAAGTACAAAGGTCAGTGTCACTAAGTCCAAAACGATAAAGATATGAATTGAAGGGTCCGTGACCGGAGAAGAATTGAGTATGATGATTTGATAGGCTGCGTTGACAAAGTGAGACTTTTGGAAAAAAAGAGAAAACCCTTCTTCCTGTAGATTCGCTAGTCCATCTGTCCTGCCATTTCATTAATAATGTTTTCAAGGTTTCTTTTTTCAAGCATGAGGCAGGCAGTTTTGTCGGAATTTCATTACGATTAAGATCATTGGCAGCTGACTTAGCCAAAGTGTCCGCTTCTTCATTACCCAGTATGCCAACATGAGCTGGCACCCAGGTAAGAATTGGTCTTTCAGCTACATTAAATTTCAATAATTTTTCTTGGATGACGTGAACAGCCGGATTTGTATTAGTAATGTCCAAAATTGCCTGCAAACTAGAAAACGAGTCGGTGAAAATCTTTACTGGTCCCGAAAAATTCTGTCTAGTATATGAAAGAGCAGCATTAATCGCTGAAAGTTCAGCCTGGAAAACAGTGTTCCTATCCTCCAGTCGTCTAGTCCATATGTGGACCCTGTGATTATTTCTGAAGACACAGTAGGCACACCCTGTGCCCTGTTCTGTTTTCGAACCATCTGTAAAAATAGCTATGTCACCGGCTGCTGGAGCCTCATAATTTAATTTAACCGCGATTTGCAGATTTAAAAAGGCAGGATGACCAAGATTTGAAGGAGCCTTCAATTCATAGTCATTTGTCAAGTAAAGCCTATTCCATAATGTTGTATCTAATTTCAGTCTAAGCACTCTACCCAAAAGTGATTCTCTTTGTGCCTGCAGATCCAAAGGAGGAATACCCGCCAGGATCTGCAGGGAAGCTGTCGAAGTTGTACGATAATCTTTAGTAACTCTCACCTTTGACAACAAAGACTGACAAAGGCCTTTCAAAACCTGTTAACAAAGGGCTTTTGAATCCTGTTTCAACCAGGCCAGATTTCTCAAGATAAGGTACGAAAGGCTACTGAAGGATTATATACTTAACACCTCAATTACTAATTAAGTAATTAGTTGTTTCAGATCATTTTCAACAGCATACCTTCTGGACGCAACAACCTTCTGGACGCCGAGAGAATACACCTCATACGAATATCGTGATTTTCCGATAAGCGGAACAGAAACATCGGATTTATTGTATTAGTACTGCTGGCTAATTAATTAGACAGTGCGTGCGTATTGTACATCTACTAGTGCTCTGTGTGATTTATCAAGATCTAATTATTCAGACTCTTTTGAGTGTATAACAGATGAAGAACAGAGAAGAGGTTCGTCTCCGGTAAGATACCTAATTAATACTTGAGATCACTAATTAACTCTAATTAATCATACGGTGGTTTGGTTACCTCCACCTGCAGGTTTTGATGCATGTGCATTTGATCTATTTGGCTTAACCACTTTACATAGTGACTTTGTTTACATCCAAATTTAAGTAGAATTTAGCATTTTGGTTAATTAAATTAATTAATTTGGATATTCATTATTGCCTCTTAACTTAATCCATAGTTCCGTGTTACGAACTGTTTTAGTTTTATACTGCTTAAGTTGACACGGCAATTTGAACTTGATTTTAGTGACTAATTATTTGATTAGTGCTTGTCGAACAGTTGCTTAGTCTAATTAGAGCTTGTTTACCATTATTGGATAGTTGTATTATATGCTCATTGTATTATTAATCATTGTACTGTACACATCTGCAGTTTTGATACTCAGTTAACACCAGTGCATTGTATATTGTGCATGTCCTAATGGTTAATTACTTACCTGTTAATTAATTGGCACACACCTCTTTATCAACATTCTTGGTTTCTCTTTATGTATATGCATTATTCCTATTTGACACATTGTAGTATGCTTGTTTATTGTATGTGTAATTAATTTGCACACCTATTTGAGGACACATATATCTTGTTTATCTTGTGTTCACATTTTGACATGCAATTAGCTTAGCGCCATTGCTGTCCACTGACTGATTGTTTACAAACAACATCATTGCTGCAATTATAACTTATCACAAGTGTTTATATATGTATTTTAGGCTTATTGTACATCACAGTTTTTAATTAAGTACACAACCACATTTGGTTATTAGATTTACTGTATTGATTAGCGTGACATAACACGATTTGTGTTTATATACCTACCACTAGCCACACACTGGTTATTTTTGAGCTGTATGGCTATAGTAATCTATATTACTAATTAGCACATAGCATTTCACTCATTATATGCAATATTTTAGTGTAATACATATATCTGTTTTTAATAAGTAAGCACAGCCATTATTGGTCACCATCTCATTTGATATACATTTACTCTGTTTACAGACGCCATTATTGGCCACATTTTTACACTTTTGTATTGATTTGTATTAGAAATAAGCACAGCCACTATTGACCACTTTCCTTTTCTGTATTAAGCATACGCACTGTGTCTAGACGCCATTACTGGCCACACATCTTTCTTATGTTTACAATAGTATCTCATTAGTGTTTATATCTTTCTTATATTTACAATAGTATCTCATTAGTGTTTATACTACTATTACCATTTTGCTGATTGTTGTGCAAATTAGTGTGGTGCATGTGAAGTGATTGATGAGTATTAATATTCTGTCACATCGGAAATAGTGATAAGCGCACACAGTGTTTACAAATATCAAATGTACACAAGCGTAAGTTCTCACAGTTAGTAAATAGTGATTTCAAGCAATGCCTGCAAGTGCTTTAATAAGTGAGCCCGGTTGTAAGGGCTAATTAGTGCATGAAGTAAAGTGACTGTGAGTGATATAAGTGAAGTGTTCGTGAGAGCACAAGCTTTCTAGCAGTGCATAGTGTCATCTTTTTGTGATTTCATCATCATTTTGTGATCATCACTGTGCGTGTCATCATTCTGTGATTTTATGTGATTAAGTGTTAAGTGCTTTCCTAGTGCTTATTAAGTGAAATGATATCTAGCAGTGCATAGTGTCATCAATCTGTGATTATATGTGATTAAAGTGTTGAGTGTAATCCAAGTGCTTATTTAGTAAAGTGATTGTGCCAACATTGATTAAGTGATAAGTGATCCAAGAGTTACACAGTGAGAGTGAGTGTGAGATATGTCACGTCATTCAGTGCTTTCAGAAGAAATTGGCAACACGTCACCGCTGGACATTGGAGATCTACTTATCTCTGACATCTCGCATATCGGAAAAGTTGCGGCTTTGGTGAAAGAGATACGTAACATTTCGGACACTTATAGAGGAGGGAGGTTTCTTCTTCCCCTAGTTCTAAGAGAAAGATTGCAATCTTCGCTATCTGTCTTACAAGAGCTTGCAGTAAAGGGCCCAGTAACAAAACCTGCTACTGAAGACGCAGGTACTAATACAGCTACCTTTCTCTGTTGTGAGCAGGTGCGTGCCCAATCTTCACCCACTTTAACAGCGGCACCAAAGCTGAAATCCACTCCCCAGCGAGCGGTCACACAAAATTTGGCAAATAAGACTTACGCTCAAGTTGCAAAATCATCTGCTGCACATACGATCCTAGTTTATCCAGCCTCAGAGACTGTGGCAAAGACTAGCCGCGACCTAAAGACAACGCTGAGTGAAAAGCTTCCCCTTTCGAACCCAGGAGTTAAAATCTCACAAGTACGAAGCTTGCAGAAGAGTGGTCTAGCGATAGATTGCACCACAAAGGAGGACTTAACGAAGCTAGCAGCTACTTTGCAAAGTGCAGAAGTAAAGGACCTTGTCAATAGTAAATTACCAGAAACTCGTCTTCCGCGCATAGCAGTACACAGAGTTTTGCCTTCTGTTACTAAAGAAGACATTGAAAAAGCACTTAGTTCAGCGTTCAATTTGAATAAATCCTCAGCGACTGTGTTATACAGACTGAAAGAAAGGAGGAATGAAATCAAGTGGATCATACAGTGCCAACCAGATGCATTCCACACCGTCATGCAATCCCCAAGACTATTCCTTGGTTGGAGAGCCCATAGACTATCTGAGCACTTCAACACCAGACGTTGCTTTAGATCTCAGGAGTTTGGGCACACTCAAACGAACTGCAAAAACAAGCAATATTGTGCCTACTGCTCCGGCAGTCATTCAATTCGAGACTGTAACGCCAGAACGGCTTCCTGTATCAACTGCTCAGATTTTAATTACCGAACAAGAAGTAACGTCCACAGTGCACACCCCGCGTATGATCTCGGATGCCCCACTTATGCAAAATACATCGAGCGGGTCAGAAGAAGCACCCAATATGAATAATACCACCACAGATATTTCGGCAGCACAAGCAAACTTAATGATAAACCCTCAGCCTCCTAACCAACCTGGTAACCATGACGTAATAAACACAGGTGGAACTCTTACGGAAGAGCCAATCAGATGCGTACAAATTAATTTACAGCGAGCTAAAGCAGCCGCAACACAGCTTCTGCAACATGCAATTGATCATAACTTGGACCTCATTTTAATGCAGGAGCCCTATTGTAGAGAAGGAACAGTTGCTAGTCTCCCAATAGCATGGAAGATATACCAAGTCAAAGCACCCAATGCGCCACTACCAAGAGCCGCAATAGCTAGTTGTAATCCTACCTGGTCCCCTTATGTCATCAAGGCGGATAGAGACTTTGTCACAATAGCATTAACGTTCAATAATCACCAACTCCTAGTTTCTTCAGTTTACTCCTCTCCTACCGATGATCTCTCCAGCTTCACAGCAATATTCCAAGAACTTATCAGGACTTAGTGTTCTGTGCATCATTTTTGGAAACATAAATACAGTCTGTAATCGGGTTCTTATCCTCAAGTTCTAAGTCCTGAACTGGAACAGTGAGCTGATGAAACGTAAGCTATGTTCTGATGTAACTGCTGTGCTGGATAATAACTGCACGTGAAGGGATTTGAAATCCTCTTTTATTCAATCACTATTATTTACAAACTTCTCAACTCGGGAGTGATACAGAAAGTAAAAGACCGCACTTGGGTCGAACTTAGCAATCAAATAATATTTAAATACTAAACCTAAAATAGAAATTAAATCAAACTTTGCTCACAGAGCAATTCGCGGAGATTGGCCTCTACCTAAAAGGGTGCGTAGCAAGATATACTAATACTAGCGCACTTCAATTGTTTTTACAATGCAATCACGTAGTAAACACTATGGCTTATAAATTTAAACTGCTAGCGGGTCAGACGAACGTTGAGCCGAGTGGCCGTGATCTGAGACTAAAGCTCTCTCACACTGAGAGGTTTCTACCTCTGGCTTAAATAGTACTTCACTGTACTTCAAAATTAGCATAAGCTGAAACCGCGCGCTTCTTCTGACGGGAAGTTGAAGCAGAGAGGAGATAGACAGATTTAAATTAAAATAAAACTTGGTTAGTT
>KK113088.1:20711-73037 GCA_000611955.2 Stegodyphus mimosarum | reverse complement strand
CTAATGAGCAAAAAAGGAATAACTTTAGGGTTACACTAAAGCCAAACTGTGCTTGGCGTAAAATAACGCTGCCAAGCAATGCTCTTTTCAGACACCGAACAACAGCATCTACAGTCAATCGGTATGCATCTTCTACATTTCTACCTCCATAAAATAAGTCATCAACGTAAATAGAAGAATTAAGCATTTCAAAACTCTCGAGACGATCCTCTTTATACCCTTTAATGTGATATTTTATTGTGGCAGCCAACAGAAAAGGACTAACCGCTGTTCCGAACGGAACCCGACACATGCGCATAATATTACATGATTTCTCATCATTCCCAAACCAAAGAAATCTTAAGTAATCCCTGTCTTCTTCTGCAATGCTAATCATTAAAAATGCCTTTTCTATGTCCCCACAAAATGCTACTTCAGGTTCACGAAACCTCAGGATCACGTCAAGAACATTCGGATTCAAATTTGGACCGGTTTCTAAACATTCGTTTAAGGATTTGAATTTTCCGGTCTTCGAAGAAGCATCGAAAACTACACGGACACTAGTAGTCTCAGAATCGCGAATTACAGCACGGTGCGGCATATAATACTGTGAAGGTTTAATTTCATTAGGGCATTCTTCGACTATTTTTTCCCCTAACTGTTCTTCAATAATTCCCCTATATTTTTGCAATATTTCTGGAGTTTTCTGTAATTTTTGCTTTAAAAATTCAAACCGCCTTTTTGCGATATCAAAATTATTTCCTAATTCTTCCGTAGTAGATTTCCACAATAGTTTACATTCGTATCGTCCGTCTTTAAACCGTATATCTCTTTCAAAACGTCTGATTAGGTCATTATCAGTTTGATTAAATTCATTTTGCCCTTCATTTATTATTCCCATTGAATCGAGTTTCCAAAACACACTTAAATCATCTGTTATCGAGGCATTTCCTACCATTACTGCTAAGTGCTTCGAATCGTTACCTTCCTTTCGTTTATTTTTTTCATTCCCCACTAACAGCCATCCAAAAATGGAATTTACGGCTTGGATATGTTTATTTATGCGTTTCCGACTTGTAAGTACTACATCCCAGAATCGGTCGGCGCCAATTAATATTCCCACATGTTGCAATTCTTCATTGTTGTTTACACTTAAATCTGCTAAATGTAAACCTAAGCGCTTCATTTTTTCGAGCGTGTTATGTCTGGGACTCTTTATGGGACAAGCTGATATCGTGCTAGTCACTAGGCATTCCAATTTTATTTTATTCTTTTCATTTCTATCTCTTAATTCAATTACGACCACAGGATAATTTTGAACTATTGGTTTCTTAGTTCCAAACGAAAAAACCGACAATGTTTCATTTCGGATAGGTTCTAATTTTAAAGATCGCGCTAAGGTATCTTTAATAAACGATTTTTCGCTACCTTGATCAAGAAGAATACGAACAACTTTAGTTTCATTTTCGTTGCAAGCTAAACCAGTACATGTTTGCAATAAAGTATTTTTTGAAACAGAAATATTACACTGAGAAACCAAAGTGTTAGTATTAACATTTGACACTAAAGGTTCCTTTTTCGAACTCGTGGCGATTGATTCATTTTCAGATAAATTACATGAATTTGATTTTTCCTCATGACCTTTCAAACAGATAGATTCATGATGATTTTTGCCGTTACATTTACTACATACATTTTTATCTCTGCAAAAACGACTCAAATGGAATTTCTTAAAACATTTAAAACATCGATTATGTGCTTTGAGAATATTTATTTTCTCAGTTACCCCTTTACAGCATTTAAAAGAATCGTGGTGTTTCTCACAGAAGATGCATACTCGCTGTACTGTAGTGTTAAATGCACTAGCCGTGGGTGTATTTCTGTTGTGTCTTTTATTTACAGCTTTCTGATTATAATAATTAGTAAACGTTTTATTTTCACCGCATGCCAATAAAGTACTTTCGCGACATTCGACCTCCTTCTTTAAGAATAAAATGAATTTAGAAATGTCAACGTCGCCTTCATCTCTTTGCCTGTTAAATTCCAAAATTAGATCGTGGGGCAAGATTTTTTGCAAAATAGGCATTAACAAATGTCCGAAAGAGCCTGATGTAACGTTTATTGCTTCTAAATTTCGAATAGAGATTTCAAGCTCATCATAAATTCTGCGTAACGCAGAAACATTAGAAGAATTTTTAACTTCTTCCAAATTTAGTATTTTATTCATAAAGGAATTTATAATGATGTCTCTTTTCCCGAACCTATCTTTTAGAATTTTTACGCAGTTGTCATAATTATCGTTAGATAATTCGACTCCTGAAGCAACATTAGCAGCTTGACCAGTTAAAAAGGTTTTAAGATATGCGAATTTTTCAACTTTAGAAATGCTTTCGTTTTTATCAATCATACTTTCAAAACTATTCCAAAAATTTTGCCAATGTTTCGGATCTCCGGAAAATTTTTCTATTACTAACTTTGGCAATTTAACTGAACATTGATTTCTTAAATTTTCATTTAAAGATATATTCGTGCTTTGATTATGCGAATCACTTGAAGCTGACTCAGTCTTAGTTTTGCTTTCAAGGTAACATAATATTCTACTTGAGTATTTCAAACATTTCACTTTATATTCCTGACTCGCCGTTACCTCTTTTTCCATTTGATCAACTGCAATGGAAATTTCTATTTCACTGTCGAGAGCTTTTAGTTTGTTACTTCTTTCTATTAAGAGCTCGTAATCATCTCTTAAATCCTGATCATCAAGCTCCTCTCCTGACTTTAATTTAGCATCAATTTGATTAATTAACTGGGTTGTTAATTTTCGAACTGTTGTTCTTTTAGCTTTTGCTAGTTCTAACGCTGCCATTTTCTGAATACTGTACAACAGAAATACATCCAAGGATCAAAAATAAATACTAGATGAGAGCCTACCTTTTATTTCCTCCCGGGCATGATTTAGTAATCCAAAACGTGATGGTCTAACAGTCCCGAAATTCTTTCCTTACGATGCACCATTTTGGAATTTGCTAATCCAAACGTGTAACTATCAACATAGTCAATTTGGTGGTTCAGTTTTACGTAATAAAAGCTCAGCTTTAAACAAAACAAACTTATTTTATTTACAAGATTATTGAAATGTGGTATTAATTTGCCGCTAATTATCAGGGCCGGCTACTCCCTTACAGACATTCTTATTCAAGTTAAGCGCATCTCAAAAGGTACAGATTACAACTACACTCAAGAAAAACAGGTGGGTTACAGCGCCCTCTATAGGCGTTTCGTAACAGTATATGACCGTTTCTTTTCCCTTCTTTTTGTATAAATACTAATTGCGTTTTTCATTACAGTTACTTCTAAACTAAGAACTTGTATTATATTACAAGTTAACATTATTATTAACAATTCTCTCTATTTATTTCTACCCACACGTTTCTTCTTTTCTACTTCCCTATTTTTAATTGCCTTTCCTTTCTTTTAGGATATTTGCCATCATGCCCGTTAATTTATGCCATTGCTTTGGAAGGAAATGCTGTAACTGAGCTTTCTAAATATGTTAAGTGCTTTTTATTTATTTATTAATTTTTCCTATTATGGTATTCCTTTTTTTGTTGCTTTTGTAAAATAAGTTATTAAGTATTTCTTTTATTTTATTTTATATTTTTTCTTTTGTTTGCTTTGTCAAGTATTTGTGCGCCATTTTCCACTTTTCCCTTTTTTTCGATCGGAAGGGAAATATTCTTATTATTGCTTCTTTGTTTGAATGCATTGATAAGGTTTATGCTGATGTGTTTTTAATTCCTCGAATAATTCTAAATCTACTTTCTTGGATCCGATAATGAGGGGATACCTTTTTGATTGTAATTACTTTCGCTTCAATTATTTTGTTTTAAATACAATCAAGTTTCACTCTCCTAATCACTCGAAAATCTCATTTTCTTTTTTCAAACATCTGAGTCATGCTGTCGTGAAGAAACATGTCGTCTACTGTCTGTTGTCACGAAGAAACATGTTTAGCTTGACAAGTCACATTTTTCGCCTCTTAGGTTCTAGCCTACTAAGTAATTTCTGTTTAAAAATCTTTTCTTTTTACATACGTTTAACCAGATCTCTTTGCTTTTGCTATTAATTTTGCTTTAATTCTACTTTGAGATATTTTGCTGTTTTCTTAATTAATTGCTTATTTCATAATTTAAAATTTCGTTTTTTTTTATTTTTATCGACAGTTTAAAATATATATTGTTGCGGAATGCCCAGCGGTTGCACGGTGAGATAGCTTCCCCGCAAAGCAGGCTATCTTAATGTTGCCAGAAAGTGGTAAGGAAAGGTAGGATTGCCACATTTGCGCGAAATCATCCAATATGTGATATTTGGTGACAAAACTGCGATATACCGCAGACGGAGTGAGAATATTCTAGAACTCAATCTTAGCGTTTTTCTTGATAATATTCTCGAAGGTAGGTTAAAGCTATACATACCCTGTCTGTATGGGGAGAAAGTTGTGTAATGAGTTCAGAGATTAGCTTGAGACCGAACGACCAGGTCAGGAGCTGTTCTTTAGAGCTTTGCCGTGAAATTCTCTTCACTGTTATAGCCTGAAGGCTGTGTTGCTGATTGTTTCAACGTGTTTGTCGTAGTTACTCGCCGTGTGTGAACGAGTATTTGGAACTGCTGGGTGTAATAGTGCTTACTGGCGAATAAATTGTGCTTTGATTCTTCATCAAGTATTATTATCAACTACTCCAAATTCACGAACCCGTAGAACGCAGCAATACTAAAATTACAGCAGAAACTTCATTCAATTTCCTTTCTTGTCGAACGTAAACCTTACTTTAAACAACATTTAAGGACCCATGTTAATATTATTTTAATAATTTTCATTCTTTAATTGTTTCTTAATATGTATAAGAAAGAAAGGAAGCGAGGTTTTACTATATTTTCAAGCTAGATCACAATGGTTGGATGGCATTTAAAACTGGTTATCGCGTAGGTCAGGAAAATACGTAAGGCAATCCTTATGTTTTTCAAACTACGACTGAATATTCTGACTTCCATGAATAGGGAGCGTTACCTACTTGAAATGTGCAGATACCTGTAGGAAACAGCATCTGCGAATGTTATTGTTTATACATTTTTTTCTGAAATACTTTACCATGCCAAAAATAGTAATCCTTTCTTATACGTTGATAACTGGCTCCATTGTAAGCCAAGGTATAATTGAACCAAATGTAACTGAACTATTAATATATTTTATTTAAGGCAACAGTAAAATCAGGATCATAAGCTTCTACCAGAATTTTTTTTAATGTAAACGTGTCCTGAGATTGAAAATAATATGAAGTTTGACTCATATGAAAACAGTACTGGTTACCATTGATCAGCATTCTATGCTTTACGTTGCTGGCAGCACTGCAACCTCTACTTTGTTTTTAATTATGAAATGAAAGATTTCGAAGTAACAGCTCTTTGGTAAATATTGTTTATGAGGTTCCTTTAGTATTGTATATGTCGAATCTGGGTTTTGTAGATGAGGAGCAAGCACAGCAATTAGCATTTTAGCATTAGTTGTTCTTTTCGATATAACACCTTTTTTTCTAGCTGTGTCAGTGTGAGAACGTAAATTTCTCACTCCATGCAATTCATCTTCATCGTAACTTTAATCGAAATCGGAGAACTATCGCGTGTTTAAATACTGAAAAAACTGGTTTTTCCTCCCTTGTCTGCAGACGACGTTTCAAGCGAGAGTATGGGGCTTTTGCCTCACACATGTCGCCCTCCTGTGATAATGACGTTTTGGTTGGATGAAAAAGAAGGAGCGGAAGTAGCCAAAAAAGATTGCACGAAGTAAAAAAAAAATTTGGGGGTGCAAATTAATATCTTGATGCCGTGCTAGAATTTAAACCATCCTCGAGCAAATTATTATATGTGTTTCATCTCCAGAAAAGGACGATGTTTAGTCATCAATAATCGCCTCGAAGAAATTACCACGTCCTGAACGAAAAATATGTGTGAAAGAAAATACTGTACGCGTGAAAAACTCCATCTGCAATTTGTTTAGCATACTTGAAAGTAGTTATAGTGCATAGCGAGATCGATGTGTAAAGATTAAAATGCTATGTTCTATTTTCAATGTAAGGTGCCGAGATACCGTTCCATGTTTAGCTTCTCACGTTTTCTGTTCTAAGTTAATGTGTTTTGTTATTTTTGTGCACTATGTGATCTGTGTTATATATATTTAATCAAGAGAAGGTTTTTCAGAAAATAAATTAAAGATTAAAAGAAACGTTGACTCCGCAAGTCTCATGCATGTGGGTTATTGGGCAAGTGAAACATTTTATTATTCTTGATACCAAATTCCAATGCAACGTACCAAACGTAATTTTAGGCCTGCAAGTATTGGGCATATATAACATTTGTTTTTGATACTTGTAGTATCTAATTTGTTTAGGGAGTCACGCATCAACACCACAGTCAGTAAGCTTAGTTTACCTCCCACAACTCTCTGTCACAGATGATATTTTTCCAAGAATAACGTATTGCTACGAATTTTGTACATAGATAGATGATTTTAGCGCAATCATTTGTGAAATTGTTGTATTTTTCTGCATAATAGTATACTATGAAAAATCTAAAGAGACGAGCTATGCCAAAACAAAAAGAATACAGGGGCAAATCTCTTCAACATTGAGTAAATGGGTATCTCGGAAACTTGGCGAGACATCGCCAAGCTGACAAAGGTTTTGGCGACTTATTTTGTCTCTAAATTTGGCGAGAAGTTTCCAGGAGTCGCTAAACTTGGCGACATTTCTTTCCGGTCCCTCTAACACCGCAATAGGTATTGTAGCTGAATAAATGTAATTGATCACTATATTAGCAGCAACCGTTACTCGACCCTCATATTGCTTTCTGGTAATATCAAGAAGCAGAAAGTCCTAGAAATATCTTGGCGGCCGATTGAAAACTATATAAAGTCCGGATAGAGAGCATCTGCTGTCAGTTCTTTAGTTTTTGTTATTGCCAGTTGTTAGTTCAGTGTGAAATTGAGATATCTCTGTTTGCTTTCTCTTTAGATGCGTTTTGCATTGCCTTGTGTTTAATGTTTTTAGTAGTGTAACTACTGATTTTACTCTGTGAACACCTGTACAAGGATTTTTTTGAAAAATTCCAAAACTTTGAAGTGTTTCTTTTTATAAAAATAAATTTTATTAACCAAACATCGGACCTGTGTACATTCAATCGATTACGAACCAGTACGCAAACAATATGTTAATTCAGAACTAACATATTGTTGCGAAAAATTCGGCGGTTGCGCCTGTATGTAAGCTTTCCGGCATAGCACTAGGGTTGCCATAAAATAGTGTATGGTAGGGTTGCCAGATTGGCGACTTTATCGCCCATTTGGCGACCAAATCGGCGATATCCCATGGTCCAATCGGGAAGCTTCTAGAATAATTTCCTGTCGAGATATTTCTCGAAACCTGTGGAACCTAATGAAAAACTATATAAACCCTTGCGTTTCTGAAAGCCAGCAGAGTGTGATTAGAGATTGTGAGAATCGTTGCTTGCTGTGAGTGCTAAGCTACGCGAGAGTTTTGTGAACGGAAAGTGATCGAGATAATGCTTTGCCGTGAAGCTACATTTACAGTATAGCTTGACAGTGTATTGGTGATTGTTCCACTGTGTTTATTATTAGTTTAGTGTTGCCGTGAAGCTACCTTTACAGTTACAGCCTGAAGCTGTGTTGCTGATTGTTTCAGCGTATTTATTGTAGATTTTCGACGCTTTTAAAGGTAATTTTGGAACTGTGCTGTAAATAGTGATTCTTGTAAATAAATTGTGCTTTTTATTGTTCTGCATCGTGTTTTCATCGGATACTCTCAAATCCACGAACCCGTATAACGCAACAATATGAACTATCAAGTCGAACACCTTCAATTTGATACATTTGTTTCTCAGCCAGGTCATTCATTTTCCTTCACCCATGAATTGATTTTTACATTCCGCAATTAAAATTTACAGTTTTATGCGTTCTTGAGAAATATATTAAAAAAGTTGATATTAGCTTTTGCAACATACTTTGTAACCTTCAGAAACAAAATTAACTTTTAAAGCATAGTACTTCTCTTTTATTGCACAACCCCTGTATATAAGTTAGTGTTTTTTACCAAAGATATTATACCTACAATAACTATTCCGTATGGTTTTAAATGTATACACTACATTTACATTTATTTGAACCATTTTATAATATTAATTTAATACTATAATATGAAACTATTTTAATTTTACTAGACTTTTCTTTCCTCTGAAAATATTTTACAAACTTTAAAAGGGACTGCAATAGTTATCGAAGATTATGACACCATTAAGTGAGCACGAGAAATAATGGCTAACTCCCCGTCTGATTTTGAATTTCTTCCATTCATGCCAAATACAATTGACTGAATATCTAAAGATTTTATGTAATTTGATTCCAGTTCAGTTTATGAAATAAAACCCTTTTTGCTTAAACTTCAACAACGCATTCACTACATATTAAAGTTTCTTAAATTTGCAAGTTATTTCCAGTTTATATGCTAGAAAATAAGCATCTAACAGATATAAAACTCATGAAATGGCTTTAAAGTCTTTCCTAATGAGACGCAAACAATTTTGCTTTCGGAAGCCCGTGTTAACTCCAGATGTTTAACATAGCGAAAGAATGAAAACACGAGCCCATATAAAAGAGTTTGAGGCTATTGCAAACGCTGTTATTACTTTTTATCACCACGTTTAAGGAAACATGTACTAATGATCTTTCTTCTTCGTCCCCATTCAGTTAGAGGATATATGTTAACAATATAAAAAATCCGATATGTACACCACATGACTTCCTTGTACAAGAGTATTAAATTATATTCATTTTTTCTTGCATTCCATTTAAACTTACTGAATTGAATTAAATCTACATCGTCCGTACTACATAAAACCCAATAGAATAAATGCACTCTTTAAATTTCACTATGTTTATTAACCATAGAGACACTCTGGTTCTGGATTAACTTAATAGCGTTACTTCTCATTCATTTTATATTTCAGAATGAAAAATTATATCATCTGAAGAATTATCTAATCGTTGCCACATGATGTATTCAAATGCTATAATAAATCTTAAAAAAAAATGTATAAAGGAAATTAAACAAATAAAAAAGAAACACTTTGTCACGGAAGATTCAGCGCCGCTCACCTGATGGGCATGAGCTGCTGGTAAACATTCTCCTATGTCCGAGAGAGAATGGCGACAGTATTTGCTGCTGATACGAAACACTTATTTTTCGATTTCATTAGAGATATATTTCTCATTCAATTAATTCTGTTCTCAGTTTGCGTTAATTCAAAAATACATAAAACCTCAAAATATTTTCATTAAAAATTTTAAAAAAAATATAGGACCAAAAAGAAACACCAAACACAGTTAAAACAATAAAAAAATATTTACAATCAAAATTATCGTTTCTACGCAAATCAACCAATTCGGCCAACAGGCAACAAGGCAGATTTTTAGGGCACAAAACTGAAAGTTAAGACTTTGTAATGCTCGGCAAAAAGACACTGAAGTTGCAGAAACTGAATTCACTGTTCTGTTTCAAATGTAAACAAATATGGCTGCTACGGTAAACAAAAATTTGAGTTAGTCGCACTTAAATAACTTTTATATTGTTACTAATTCTACAACTATTGCATGCATATTAACTAAAGGCACAAGAACCTTAACCGGAAGAGAAGAACAGGAAAATTCAATCATTTTTAAAACAAAAATGTGCAATGAGCCGAGTAGCATAGACGATGTATTTTTATATATACTTTTGGTGCAGCCGATTGCAACCAAAAATGTAGATGCACAACTAAATATTTTTTGGCAGTCCTATACACAAAATTTCAACGTTCTGAGGCTAATCGTTTTTGAGTTATGTGAGATACATACCTACTGAAGTATATGCGTTGCGAAGAAAAAAAAAACCAACATTTCTCTATGTCTTGCTTTACTCGGCCAATGACGAAATTTCTATGTTTCTATATGTTTCTATATTTCTATTTTCTATGTTTCGAAAGCGCCACTTAGGATATATATTAGATTTATATATAGCATTGTTCTAACATAGGTACACACTTAGACAAAAAAAAAACGGCGCACCAAGGAGTTATCCGAATGGGACGAAAATCGGTAGACGTGATGTACATGTACAGAAAAACAAATCTTTGCAATTTAAGAAAAATTGGATAATTTATTTAAGTGATAGAGCTTCATAAAGTAAAAAAGATCCAGCGACCTTGCTGGCCTTGCTAGTTCTAAGGCAAGCAGTAGAAACATGTGCAGTGTGGGGCGGGCATTATCTTGCTGAAATGTAAGCTCAGGGCGGCGTGACATCAAGGGTAAGACAACGGGCCTTAGAACTTTGTACCGCTGTGCTGTAAGGTTGCGACGGATGACAACCAAAGGGGTCCTACTATCAAAAGGAATAGACCCCAGACCATCAGTTCTGGTTTTCGGCCTGTCTGGCAGAAGACAGTCAGGTTGGTATCACACCGCTGTCCGGAGCGTCTCCAGACTCGCCTTTGCTGGTCATCGGGGCTCAGTTCAAAGCGGGGCTCATCACTGAAGACTATTCTACTCCAGTCAGTGACGTTCCCGTACGAATGAGCACGACGCCACTGCAAACGGTCTTGGCGTTGTACAGAGGTCCAATGTAGTTGGCGCAAGGGCGCCGTAACCTCAGGTTCCTTTGTGTGAGCCGTCTATGAATGGTCCTTGCGGTCACTGAAGCGCTAGTTGCACGTACAATAGATGATAGCGATACATCTGGGGCCGTGAGTGCCGCTCTGATGATTGCTCATTCTTCATATTCTGTCGTTTCTCTAGTCCTACCGCTTTCTTCTTGACGCTGTGTGCGGCCATGGTTCACCCGTTCCTGCCAACATCGTCTAATAGTGGCATCGCTCCTGCTCAAATGTCGAGCTATTCGCCGATAATTTAACAATTATCCTTTACCTGTTCCACCTTAGGTATTACAGGTCTGTTCGAATCACTCTGGTCGTTACGCCAGTAATCGACAGCTCGTGGACATTCGTCCTTTATTTAACACATAATACAAATTACAAGTTGCAATTACAATTACACGATACATTATTTACACTATTTACATGGGCTAATGTGCCCGACATAGATGGACTATATGCGTATCCCTGGAGTGTGGTTTACATGTTTTACAATATTGCGAATCCCTTTTACACAATAGTAATCAGTATACAGGTCCGTTTTGTCCCTGGTCCTGTAGTTGGGTGGGAAGTCCTTGTTCCTTAGGGAAGATGTCTGTGGGCACTCTAAGATGTAGTGGAGCGCGTCTGCCTCTTGTCCTGGCTTGCCGCAGGAACATCGGGAGTTCTGATGTAGGAACCTGTTCATGTAAGCTGGGAACCTGCCATGATTGGTGAAGGCTTGCGTCAGGTAAAAGTCTGTATGCAGCCTCTTGGGAAGATGTTGTAGGTGTGCCGTCCGGTATCTGCTTGCACCCACCTGTCCTGCCATTGGGCTAATGTGTACTGGAGAATCCTATGTTTGATGGTGTCCTCGGAGAGGGGTGTCTCTACATCTATTGTGTGATGGGCGGTAGCTGCTTTCGCGAGGCTGTCCGCTCGTTCGTTGCCGTCGATGCCGACATGGGATTTCACCTAGTTGAGACTTGCGCATATCGTTCGCGCACTTGTATGCGAGGCATAGTTACTGTCTACCAGAGTAAACGGAATGAAGTTCGTGAAGAATTTATGACCTGGAATCGTAATTTCTCCTCTTAAATATCCAGTTGCGCAGATAAGATGCGCTGTAACGACAACCGTTCGCTCACTGGCAGCCAAAATGTAAAATTTGCATTTTCCGTCGAAACCTGTATTAATATCAATTTGTGTCCAATTTGCTTTATATCTTCTCGGTGCGTCGTTTTATTTGTCTAAGAGTGTATTTTGATAAAAAAAAATTGGTCTTTTTCTGAAATAATATAACAATGCTTTTCCATATTTCAATTCTACGACTCAAATTATGCCCAAATATTAAATTTTGTAAAATTTTGGTGCGAAATTTACGGAGAAATTTAAAAGTTTAACTTGGCGATTTTTTTTCCATTTGCGCTAAGAATAATTCACTTGGCCAACTTCTTAATACATGACAACCTATTTTCCTATTCCTCCCATTGTGCGGGAGCGGAAAAAAGTCACACCGTTCCTACCTTTTTACGTTGTGCGTGAGCGGACAAAAAGTCACTTCGTTCTTACTTTCAAATAATTTTAGCAAAGTGCGTAAACCACATTTGATGTTAATTATCGCTTTCAACAAATATACCAAATTTCAAAACCCGCCAACATATAAATTCACGTATATCTTCGAAAAGTTTGAATAAAAACATCTAATTGTTTCCACGTATACTTAGAAATACATCTACTTTAAGTTAGTAGTAAAATCTGTGTAAAATATAAAATATGTACCTTTCTAATAATAAATTAAAAACAGCGACATTTGAGCATGTTCCCCTCTTCATTCTTAAAGTAGAAAAGCAAAACCTTTTGTAATATAGTCTTTACGTCCTGTCTTTTATTCTGAAAGTGATCCATCATCTGATATCTGTCGCACAATTATTCCTGGAATACGATGAAATCTTAACTCAGCATCCGAATATTAATCTGTTATGTATCTGAAATTTAATTCGCATCGTGAACATATTCTTGTAATGTGATCCGAAATGTAATCTGTTTAATATAATCATGCTTTGGTAAAAAGGTCTTGGTTGCTCAATCTTGCTCTTAGTTGCCTCTTTTTTCGCTGTTCCGCTTCGCCATAGCAATATGGTACTGTCTGCTGCTTTATAAAAATATATTTCTCGATTTTCCCCGATGTAAAACTTTCTTTAAGAACAAGGCACTGTAGCGCCAGTTTAATTTGTGTTGGATTAAATAAAAATGTGTGCCAATCATGAATAAAAAGGAAATAATTGAATTCGGTCATGTCTGCAACTTTCTGGTTCATGCTTCCATCTTCCAAGCCAAGTTCTTTCAACGAGCTGCTTCCAATTTCGTTAAAATGAGTCGACAGTGAATCACCTTAGGGAAACGTCCTGTTTCAACGAAGGTTTTAACGCAAATCTGTGCCGCGCTTATTAATTTTATTTTCTGCATTCATAATGAAATCTTCGTTCAGGTTCTGTGCAGTACCTAAAAATGGGGGAAGGAGTGTTTATGTGCCATTTAAAAATTGCTTTAAAGATGCTGTTAATCACCAGTTGTTTAAAACTTACTTGGAATTTTCTAATGATGTTCAAAAGCAATACGTGTTTACAAGAAATGTTTTCAACTTCCTTGTATAAGCTATTTTCGTGAGCTTCAGTTTTAATATCAAACAAGAGCTGAAATTATCAATCAAAAGTGACATTTATTCCGTATGTATGAACCGATAGTGAAAAAAATTCACATGTATGCTCAGTGAAACCAATAGGTCGAGAAGGTTTTTAAATTTTTACATATAGTACTTCTGTTTCAAAAATCTACAATTCTGATTTTGCCATTTGATTTATTCATTAATTAATGCAATTTAAAATTTTTTGATAGTCATGAAATAAAAAATGCGAAACGCGAATGATATAAATTACTTTCAAATTTAGCTGTGGTGTTTTTCTTATTATAATGAATTTTAAAAAAGGTTGCACTGTTTTATGAAGATATCAGACTAGCATTTTGCAGCACTAGAAATCTGAATTTTAATAATTTGGTCTAATAAATCAAGTAAATAACTATAATATTTTTAAATTATTTTATTTAATGAAGGTATATAAGGTATTTCTTCCACCTTCTTCGCATGCGCCAAGGATAATTCACTTGGCGACCTTCTTAATTTATAGCAACCTATTTTGCTTTCCTTTTTTTCATTGTATACGAGCGAAAAAAAAATCGTCTTTAAACCACCTTTGGTGTTATTACAGCTTATAATATATACGTCAAATTTCAAAAGGCGCCACTATGTAAATTCCCCTATATCTGAGGAAATTTTGAATGAAAAAACTCTTATTTTTTGCAGGTGTGTCTAGAAATACATCTACTTTAAGCTGACGTTAAAAATTTTATAAATCATGATAAACCGTTTCTTCAAAAAAGCTTATAAAAAATACTTAAAAATGCAAATTTTAAAGTTAAATCCTAAAATTATGCGAATTATATTTGAATTAAGCCTAAATTTCGAATTCTGGAAGAAGGAATCAGGTAAGTTTAATAAAAAAGAGACATTACTAAATATATCTGAAATTAAATTAACATTAAAGAGCTAAAGTTTTCTAAACTAATTTCCCAAAAACTACTTGTGCGATTTTTACGAAGCTTGGCAGTTTGGCATTATTTGAGCCCCAGAATCGAAGTATGGAAAAAATTGGCATGTCGGTTCAGAAACCTTCGGATTTTGTTTCAAATACCTATATTAGAACACTGCTATATGTAAATCTAATACATATTCTAAGTCGCGCATTCGCGACACGAAAAACGCAAGTTTAGTTCCGTCAATCGGCCCAGTAGAACGGGAGTTTCCGCTTTTTTTTCCAAGGTGTACTTGTGAAGTTTCTGAATTGACTTTTCTCGAAGCCATCAGCTTCATTAAAAATTATTATTTGGGGAGACGATGGTGGAAGAAAAGAAAAACAAATAGTAGAGAGATATAATAATAGACAGATAGGTAGATAGATGCGAGACTTATGAGTGTTTATTGTCCATGATCATTCGTGAGATATTTCTGGTCTTACTGAACATCGTAAAGCCATATATATATCTAAATGAGTGCATACTCGAGTTGACTACGAAGATTTAACGTGGTGTTAAGTCTTACTCCAATTGTTGATTTCTTATTGTTTTGTTGCTGAATATCCTATTTTAAAAAATGCCATTTCAAATAATTCTTCATTACTAGTTGACACTACGGGAAGCAAATAAATTTTCTTAAAAGCACTCACTGTGTGGGACGTACTCTGGACTCATTGCTATATATTTTAATATTCTAGGGCGAAACTAAGCAAAAAGCTCGATACGATTTTATCCCTACCATAAACAACTATCTGCACTTGTAATATTTCATATATCAGTATTACAAAAATGCATCGAATCTTTTGAAAGCTGCAACGTGCTTATTATAGCTATATTTTTTAGTATATTACAAAATGTGCTTTGAGCATTTCGACTTTACAATAGAAGAAACTAATGTAATATGTCAATTAAAATGACTTGAATATATATTTTTTTATATTTAATAATAATGCTTACTTCTTAATATTCTTTCTAGGCGTACGTTTAACAAATAAACTTCTCATGTAACATATAAGGTGTCCAATACCCGCAAAGAATCCTTGGAACTCTTAATTTAACGAAACTAAATTAAACGAAACTTGAAAAAAAAAAAAGCTAAAATATTGAGAATTTTTATCCTGCCAATTCCTGGGAGGGTTTTAATTGTACAAGAAGCATGGCCTGAAGATACTTTCATTTAAAATACAGCTATAATTTTAATGAATTACTAAATGCATAAATTTGCTTCCATGCGAAACAAAATCTTAAATTCCAAATCAGTGCGATGACTAATTCTAGCTTTTGAGAAAGAAGTAATATCACTTATCATTTCTATGAAAATTGTTGCTAAAATGGAGAAGAAGCGGAAATGATTCAAGAAAAATGAGCAGAACATTCAGTATTGCTTATATTTAGCCACATATGGCCGTTTTGCCCAAAGTAACATTTATAGTGATTAATTTTGTATAAATTAAATAATCTCCTATTCTAATTAATCTCTTCTGAATTCCACTGACTAATCCTCTGAATATAGTCTAAAAGGCCTATCTCAAAATTTAAAATATTTCATTACTCGTACCATAACGGTTCTATAAAGATGAAACATAGATGTTATCAAGTTTCCAAACTTTCAAAATAAATGGAACTGCAATTTCCAAAGAAACAATTTACTGCTAATTTGAAGCATCCAAATCTACATCGAATCACAAAATATGTTTCCAAAGTTTTTTAATGTTTCACTCCGCGTAATTCTAAATTTTCTTTTGAAAATTAACAAATATACCAAATGCAGTATTAATGCAGTATTAATGCAGTACATTATAGTATATTAATGCAGTATTAATGTATTAAATTAATGCATAATGATCGTTCTGAATTAAGTAAAATTAGTTAAGAAAAATGTTGGTTTTTCATTATAATTCTTATTTTGTTCATTTGAATAAACATGCGAACAAGTACATGAGTCTGTTTCCCACCTAATTCTCTGTTAGACTGCTTATCAACAATCTATATATGGTGAACTTTACGTCATCATATAAACAATTACCAACTGCAAAAACATACAGTAATTGAATATTTAGTATTCATACGATTTTACACTCAGAAGCTTCCAAACTGTATTTGTAGAGTGAAAGTAGTGCAGTTCTACAAAGATTAATTCTATTGGGTGTAAACATTTATGGTAATTACATTCTATTGAATATTGAAACCTAATACTGAACTGCAGTTATATGAGCACAAAATATACATATAAAATGAACACTAGCAAATCATAAATAGGAAAACGTTCGACATCATGCACATGTCTGTAAAGCATTAATAATAAACGGCTCGTTTTATATACACTGGTGTGCAAAAATTAAGGACGAGACGGTTTTTTCAATATAACTTTCTACAAAAGCTTTCCAAATCAACACATTTAATACCGTAAGATCCCCAATACGTAAGGACATGAGTAATGTAAGCAACACTTACTAAAAGAGAAATCAGAGGGATAAAAAGAAGCTTTATTGAAAAAGTAGCACGGAGCGCAATGCGACTGAAGGCCGAAACATCCCTGTGATGGGTGTCCAGCAAGAAACATCCGGTCTTTAATAGGGGATATGATCTCCCCTGACTGCTAGGCAGGTTTCACATCATTTGTGCATACTGGATATGTGGTTGTTAATGAGCTGTTGAGACACTGCTGCTCGTTCCTCTTGTAGCACCAATCGCAGTTTCGGAATCGTTAATGGCGATAAGTTACGTGCGGCCACGGGTCTCCCTAGTAAGTTCCGTACATGCTTGACGGGATTTAGATCCAGAGACCTTGCCGACCAATCCATGTGTTCAATATCTTCACTCTCCAACAGTAACCAACTCTTCGACAGTAACTGGGCGATGAAGTGGAGCGTTGTCGTCCATGAAGAGGAACTGAGGACCCATAGCCCTTGTGAAAAGACGCGTGTAAGGAAGAAGAACCTCGTTACAATAGCAGCCCCAGGCCAGTTACAATAGCCTTTTTGGGAGATATGAAGGTCGGTACGGCTACCAAGCATTATGTCTGCTCGAACGAGAACTCCGCTACCTCCAAAACAGTCCCTTTTGATGATGTTGAAGGGGTTATTGCGTGTTCCCCGCTCTGTCCAGAAGTGTATGTGTCTAGAATCGAAACTCAGACTAAATCTGCTCTCATCTGTAAAGAGTACTCGTCCCCATTCATTGTCTCTTCAATTCCGGTGTTCCCGGCACCACAGCGAATGTGACCGATGGGCAGGCGTTAGAGGTACACACCGTACAGGTCGTCGTGCAAACAGACCACCATCGTGCAGTCTTCTGTCCACGGTAAAACGCGATATCGGTCGTCCAGTCGCCTGTGTCGTATGTCTAGCGATTTCTCCCGCTGTCTGCCGCCTGTTTTTCTGGCCTGTAAGGCAATATACCGGTCATCTGCGGGTGTGGTTCCTCGTGGACGACCTCTACTAAACCCCCAGATAGCTGTTCCTGTAGTTTGAAATTATCTCCAAAGTCGTGAAACGATGCTGTGAGCAATTCCGAACTCTGCAGCTACACTTGTCAGACTGCGGCCTTCCTCCAACTTCCCAATAATTCGACCTCGAGTAAAAGCATCCAGATGTCGTCTAACAGATTGATTATCCGCCATTTCTCGCTGAGGCAGCAGCTCGGTGTGATTTTAACTGCTATACGGCGTGCAATCTCTTTGCCAGAAATACTGATCTTACACCGACAACATGCTTTATACTACTCAGACACTCCCCCATTACGTCTACCTGCATATCTGCGCATGTGCTACCGTACATCACCTTACTTAATCTCCTGACTGGTCTTTCTGTCCGCTCTGCCTCTTCGTTCAGCTGATATGCTAATTTTTCGACTTCGTCCTTAATTTTGCACACCAGTGTATTAAGTAGTAGACAACTGAAACGTAAGTTCTAAGAATAAACGTAAGTTCCTTTCTTAGTGTGTTTGTTAACCGTAAGTAAAACGTAAGTAAACTACTTCACAGTTGCTAAGGAATACCTGATTTACGTAAAGTTTCGTTCCCAATTTTCACGTAGTTGCAGCAAAAATAAATATAAATTGCGTTGCAGGCCAAGTCATGGTATCTGTGTAAAAAGCACTGCACTCGTTTGTTTTATCATAACATCGCAGTTGTTGAAGACTTCGAGTGCGTAAAAACTCAATTTCTTGCTTTCCATTTATCTTTGAAAATTATTATTAAAAATTTTCTCACAACATTTGTTCTACCTGTCATTATTTGATTCTAAATGGCGTTGTCAGTTACTGAAGAGGACATCTTTCGGATCTTCCCTGAAGAGAGATGAAATTTGTTTACGACCACGATGAAATCTCGACCATCTTAGTAGCGGTCCCTTACGGTCACGATGTCCTTAGCCATATACTTATTGCCGATCCCCAAGCGAACCTCAGTTCTGAACCGGAAACACTGTTAAATTATTATGCAGCTACTGAAGCCAGGTTCATCAACCGATAGTCCAAGCTACTCTTAGCAAACCTTTTCTAAACATGTTCCTGATACTTGCAATAAATGTACAGGTATGACAATTTGAAGACACCTAGAAAACCAGTATGACTGAGCAAAAACCATCCTCAAAGAAATCAAATAAAGTGTTAAACTGCCCAGAAACCAGCGCGCAAAGTACAATACTACACTGGCCTACTGAGTAACTTCCGACTTAAGTACAGGACCAACCTAAGTACAGCTTCCGCCCAAAGTACAGGAACAATGCCTCACCAACTGGTAACAACTAATATCCAATAACCAGAAAAAATCATAGGACGATACTGTAAGTGAAGGCTGCCTCGGCGCAAGCCTTATCGTCCCAACCAGTCAGGAAGATTCCGACGGTATACGTCATGGAGGCTTTCTGTAGAGATGCTAATATTCTGCCCATCACCGTCAAAGGCCTTCCCTTACTTGGAAGCACCTGATAAAATTTATAGAGGATTATAAATTGGAAGACTTCGAAGTTAAAATGATAGCAAATTTCAAGTTGGAAATCATGGATTTTATCCGATGTCCACAAACACATTATTTCTTCCTGCATTCGAAGGGCTTTAAATTCTAAACCCATATGTTGCCAGATGATAAGAACCTTCAAATAGCCATCAGAAGCCTTCCTTCATATTTCAACTCTAACTGATGTAAGTAATGCTCTAGGCAAGTTAAACGCATGTAAAGGCCCGCACTAAAATGCCTCTTATATTTCTTCACACAACAATACTAGATGATCACTCATCTAATACTACTAGATAGAAATACAAACTCGAATGTCTTCTGATATTAAAATTCTGTGTCGAGACCTAACCAGAAAGAAGCATATTCCACCAGTATTTCCGCTTCTAACATTTCCATCGTGTTCTATAGCGCCCTGTGGAATGATAATAATTGAGGACTGGATCACGAGTCCAGTCTTGTTGCACTCCAAACTCTGAATCACTTAAATATGCAAATAGCGGTTTAAGGCACACAACCGGATGTAAAGTTTGTGGTTTGTTCCGCTTATCAAGTCAACATTCTCAAGGAAGTCATAAATATCGCTCAAGAAATTATACATCATATTAAATAATTACAGTATATATCCCTGCAGAAGCCAAAATCTTCGACTAATTTTTTACCGTTGAAATTCGAAAGTCCACTTGCATAAAAGTTCAAAATCATTTACAAATATTTGGTTAGGAAAAAAATGGTTGGAAATAATAATAGTTGGAGGAACTTAAATCAAATGTAAAAATATTATTTTCAACTTATTTAATCTTGTTGTTCATTAACCAAACTTCCCAAACTTAGTAGCCGACTCGAAATTTTCTTACAATTCTTTCTTACAATTCTTCTTACAATTTTTTACAATTCAATTACAAGTCTTTCAGAAGTATCTTTCTATTACATGCAAGTCCGAAAAAATTACATTAACCTCCATTTCGTTTTTTAAATTACTTAAATCCGCTTTCTAAGTTAACATCATTCTCAGTTATTCACATAGCAATTGCTACTGCAATATTATCTGAAAGGTCAGGCATTGTTTCTAGCGCATTTTCCGAAATGCAAGAAATTCCATATTTAATTTTAGGTTGTACGGTAAGTCTACTTAAATTACACCCTCAATTATTCGCATTTCGGGGACTGCATAACTAGATTCATAGGGCAGTTTTAAATTCGGCTTAAGCGAAAACCTACCTTTTAGTCTATTCAACTTATATTGAGAAATGCATATTAAATTAATAAATATAATGAGATTTTCCTAACTTTAAATTATGTGCATATTTTAACATTGGTAGCAATGTTTCAGCATTATTCAACTTTGGGAACAAGATAATACACATGTTATAAAAAATGTTTCACAATTTCTGCATACCCTTTCCTCTTTGATTTAAAATTTACCTCGAAATTAATGCTTATCTTTTATTACCATTCAAATTTTAATATCATATATAAGTATAATTTATAATAAACTCAGTTCCAAAACTCTACGAATTTCAATCATTTGAAGACATATCTGTGAATATGAAATCAGTAAATTTGAAACACAATAGAGGAAAGCAGCCCTTTGTTCTAGCATTAATGTGGTAGTATTCATGCATTTTTCAAAATTTAAAAGCATCGGATGGATTTAACTAATTTTTAAAATCTTCAGTCTTGAACTAAACTCAGTTTTGCATAAATTGTTTAAATAACGGCGCATAAACAAATTTCCATTCCACGTAATTGTGTTAATGCAACAATGGCGTCCGGCTCAAGATCCTAATGTTGAACTTAACTCACTTTCGAATCCAGTGTTTTCATCAAATGAATAAATTCTGCACTTTTGTCTCGGAAAAGCTTTGATTAAGCCTACGGGGGTTTAGATTAGGCGGCCCTTTTCACGGATGATCTGTATTTATTATACTTCCATGGTAATTTGTATCCCTTTTTGGGACATTTATGCAAATGAAAGTACTTTTGATCACGAATCCTGATTACAATCTGAACTTCACAGCAACAAAAGCTCATGAGCGCTTTCAGATTATTTGATTAACTCACGTTCTTCAAAGGAACATTTCAACTGTTTTAAATTCCGAACTTAAATAATAAAATATCTGAATAAATCGATGCTATTATTGTGAGGTGGACGGTAAAATTTCATTTGGATGAGGTACTTTGTTCTTCGTAGTGAAAAGCGGAATTAATTAACCCTCCAAGCGGCCCAACCGTATATATACGTTCAACCAAAATTTTGCTCTAAGCGCCCAGCAAGCATATATACGTCCAACCAAAATCTTACTCTAAGCGCCCAGCAAGCATATATACGTCCAACCAAAATCTTACTCTAAGCGCCCAGCAAGCATATATACGTCCAACCAAAATTTTCCTCTAAGCGGCCAACAAGCATATATACGCTCGCGTTAGGTTTTCTTTCCCCCAGCAATTTCGACGGGAGCGATTGCACTAATAGGCTCCCTGCTGGGAAGGGTTTCGCTTTTCAGAAATTTCGCTTGTTATTTTGGGGTTACTGCACGTAACTGCTATGTCGCCAAAAATCTATCTATATTTTGCTCGCTTTTTAATACTGCTACCGAATGGACAAAGATAGTCGAAATACTTTCAACATGTATTGAAAATAAAAATGGAATTTATTTCTTCATCCATTATCTGAAATAGAGAAGAAAATAATTGAATAATAAGACTTTAGCCTCTCTTCAATTTATAGCTGGTTTGACAGTTTGAAGCCAATATATAAATCCAGAGTACTTATTCAAAGATCCTTTTTTTTGGAATCGAATATCCACAACAAAATAAATTGAATTGAATCATTAAAATAAATTTCAAAATTTTAAGGATTTAATGCACCTTTTTATTTAATGAAGATTTGTTTTAATAGAAGCATATCAGTATTGTATGGAAAGTTATGTATACAATAAATGTTTTAATGTCAGACGTCTGACAGCATAAGATTGATATTAACGTTATAAAGCTAGAAGCATCTTTACTATCTGAAATAATAAAATAATAAACATGTTACAAGAATGTTTAATAATCGTAAGCTTTAAATTGATACCAGTTAAAACCAGGGTTGACGTAGCAACAGGATCGGCTGCAGAGAGAGGCAGAATTAAAAGGCGGGAAAATTTTTAGAATTTAAAAAAAACATTGAGCAACATAATTTAGGGATGGCAAAATTTTAGAATTTCTGTAATACACTAGGTAGAGGTATTTAGAAGCTTCAAATGTTTTAAAATTTAGTAATGCACCGGGCAGCAAAATTTTAAACCCTCAGAAGGTACGCCTGTCGACAAAATGCCTAGCGCTGGCCATGGTTGCAACGTGTCATTCTGAACTTTGTTAAGTAGGCATAATAATGAGCAAAGTGGTTTTTATTAAATAGGAAAATAGGCGAGGAATAAAATAAATTTGTTCATTTTATTCTATACAATTTTTACTAAGCTTCATTTATTATTATTATTAATACTATTATTATTATTTTATCAACAGCTGATACTTAAAAGATCTTTCACTATATCTTTTGAAGGCGATAGATGAATCCATCTCCCGCAGTAAAATATAGCACAATAAACATGTACTTAAATAGCTTATTGTTTCATATATGTTTGGAAAACGGACTATTTTTCGTAACAGCAGTCTTGCAAATAAAACGCAATTCAAATCCGAATGTAAAATGTTATTTTTTCTTTTATTTTCTTTCTGTGTAATGATGTTTCTTCCCCCCTTTAATAATTTGATTTTCTTTAGCTTCAGCAAACTGATATGAATCAAATCTTAGATTAGGTTGTCTCTTGACTTAGGAATTACATAATTAATTATAACCACAAGCTTAATTAAAATAATTTTGAAGCTCATGCAGTTTGTTTGTAGGATTGGTTCATATTTACGTTTTGTTTAGCATAGAGCCAGAACTCTAAAGTAATTTTTTAGTACTTATGTGTACAAAAATTTTATATTTTGTTACAATATATTGTAAAACGTGTTACTTAAACACTGTCATAAAGCACCAAAGCCAAGGGGGGGGGAATGAGGTTTTCATTTTCCTTACAGCTGTTGTTAACAGGATCATTATTTTGTTTTCAGGCTGAAGTTTGACGGAAGACGAAATATGTCGAAGGAAATTAATATTGAATACCAGACCACTGAACGACTGACTTCGTCATGTATAGATTCTCGCCTCTGGGTGTTGGTGTTTTTTAACGCCTTTTCAATATCTAAATACCACGAAAGGTAACTAAAGGACTTAGAGTAATGATTCTAGGAAATCGAGACCTGATTGTAAGACGACAGATCCTATCCGATCCAGACCACTGAATATTGGTATTCAGTACTCCTATCAGATCATGAATATTGGTATTAAGCCGGGGTTAAAATCGCAGAGAATGGAGTTGCTACCTTGTCGTTTTCATATTTTTTCTCATGAGCAACAAGAACATGAGCTAGTTGCCCTTAGAAAATCCTCCAAGTAGACGTCCTTTCCCTTAAGCAAAATAGTCCTCATGTAACCGTAAAATCACGAAAAGTTATATTCTTTCATCACGTTCAATTAAATAAACAATCAAACCTAATCATAGTGCTTATGGCCTATTTCAGAAGATATTCAGACTAAAAGAAACATATTACTGGTGGCTTGTAAGTGTTACAGGAACTTAATTTTTGATAACGTTGAGAAAATTGTAATCTATTGGATATGCATTAAAAAAACGGAAATTTTACGTTATCATTCATGTCAAAATCATTTAGTTAAATCTTTAATTAAAAATATATATTTATAACAAAAACAAGATCAAAAGAAGAAAGTACTTTAATTTTCCGATTTCATTGTAAAGAAATAGGAAAAGGCAATTAAGACTTTGATATGCTGTAAAAACTCCTCCAGTTTCATAGCATCGATCGAGCGGCAATGTCGCTGATACTGGTAGTTTGACCTGGGTTTAAATCCTGGTGAATGAGTGGGCTGCATAGGAATTTTAATAATTTCCTCTTGTGTAACGTAAATACCAGATATTTTCTCTTTAAACGTCCTCCACGAAAGCATGCTTATTCATAGGCAAAAAGTCTTGAGTTACTTTCAGTCTCTTAATTAATTTGTAGAGTCATTAGAGTTATTCATGCTGGAGACGTGAAAATTATTCAATGCCCTTGCCGGGTCTCGAACGTTGGACCTCTCGAATACGAGAATACTTCCAATTACACCACGAAGGCCTGCGGAAAGGAGGGAAAAAATAACTTATTAAATTAACATAAGCTAACTATCATAGTATCCAAACTGTGCTATACTGTTCTAAGCATGGCAGCGAAGAAGTTTTTATTCGTAGATATTTTTATTCATAGGAAGGTTGAGTTGTTCTAAATGAATTTAATAAAATTTATTATAATTTACTGTTTCTATTTGATGATGGAAGATACAGTCCAATTTTGGTCTTTTCACATGAAAGGAAGAGAAATAATTAAAAGCAGCAAAACATTTGTGGAAATTTTGACAGTGTGCGAAGTGTTTTTCACATTTTTAATGCTGAGATTGAAAGCATCTCTATTGTGGTAAATGTTGTTGTTCTGCTGTTATGCTTATTCCCGTAGCAAAATAAAATAAACTACTGAAATACTATGTCCTTTGATTGTAATCGATTTTGAAGTTACAGCTTTATATTTTGCCCATTTGAAAATACAATTATTTTAAAAATTTTGTTTCTTTTATGATAATAAAAGATATATTGTTTATTGAGATCAACGTGATAAGGAAAAGAAGTATGATTTATCATTTTAACATACACAGAAACAATGCACAAATTAGAAAGCACTTGAAGATGTCTGCACTTCAAGATGTCACATATTCTCCAAGAAACATCAAAGACGAATGCCTTGATTATATAATGGAATTCAAGTATTTGATGCAAGATTAAAAGAGTTTTGCAATAACTTTCTTCATTAGTAAGTATACTCTTCAAGTAAGGATAAGTGATTTTATAGAAGAATGGCATCAAAGCTTGAATTATTTTGTCGGTGATGGGATTTAGAATTTCAAACTTGATGAAATTATCGAAAAAGAAGCTATACAAAATGATTATTTTATTTATCCACGTTATTTATATTTATAGAATAAAAGAAAGAAAAGAATAATAGTTAAAAGACTTAGACATTATTCTTTAAATTGTTAGGCATTATTCGTTAGATTAATCTTTGAAAGAATTTAAAAAATAACGTAACAGTTTAACTTTCATGCAGTATTAGGAAATCTTTGCAAAATTAAAGACTATTTCTTCTGCATTTTTCCTTTCGGATATTCTCATCAGTGTTTGTTCTGTAATACAAGACCAAGTCAGAATCCTTGAATGCGGCGGGGGGTCTTCTCGAAACCTGCAGTGGGTTCTTTTCTTCCCTCTTTCCCATTCTTTCATTCTCACTGAGGGTAATAAAATTTCCCCTCCCTTCGGGGAAGTTGTCGCCTCCTCTGAATGAGTTTGAAACAATTGTAACGTTTTGACATTTTTTTTTCTTTTGAGAAATTTTCTGAGCTTTGTATAAAGAAAAATTCTGATATTTTGTAGTTTTCGATCTATTGCCTAAAAGTGCGCAATACCGAAAATGTAAATCCTATGTTCAAATTAAATCATATTAAAAATGTTATTTTCCTAAATCACTGAACAATAATTTGCAATAAAATACCAATCATTCGTAAAATGGGATGTTTTTAGATTTTTATCTCATTCGTTTTAGAGTTTTGGATATCCGCTTGTGAGTGCATTCATGCATTAAAAGCCGAGTGTGCATTCAAAACACAACAATTTAAAAAGGTAAATGAATAAAAAATTGAACTGATCATACATATTAACTGTGACATTTGATAATAATAATAAAAGGACTTTGCTGTCCTGTTTAGCTTTAAGATGTATCTCTGTACTTTTCCTTCATGTGTCAAATAAATTAGTCGCACATTGATAACAACTTCAAAACTTTTCTCCTTCTTCTGCGGGCAGTGATATTTGTAAATCTGTGCCAAAAATCTCTATACTCAAGCCATTAAAACTACTTTTCTAGCATTCCCTGTCAGTTGGTGAATATACTTCAAAAATCATAATTCTGAGTGTATATATTATACTGTTACCTTTGTTTTTAATACTTATCAAATGATTGCTGTTAAAAATTTGTTATGTTCTATTCAAAATCACAGAATAGAATAAATTCATGCCAATAATAAATAGTATTTATTAAGCTTGAAGAACCCTTGTTTGAATGGACAGCAGCATGTCAAACATAAACAGAAGAGAAACACGCCGAAGCGAAGCATAAAATTAGCAAAGCAACAATCTTGTGTTTGGCTTAGATTGAGTCAAGAACTCGGTCGAATTTGAAGGCAAACAGGTACAGGTTTCCCTGCACTGACAGATTTCTTTTCTTCTGATGAAGAGAGACCCGCATCTGTTTGTCTTCGAAATCGATTTAATTCTTGACTGAATCTACGCTAAACACGAGGCTGCTGCTTTCCGAATTTTTTGTCAAACGTAATTAATTATGGTTTTACCATACAAGTGTGTCCAAATATAAAAAATTATATTCCCAAATTCAATTTGCAGGTATCGAGTGTGCTAGGATCATGCTTTTACAACACATTCATATATCTAAATAGCCATTTACATTTCCAGATTTCATTTTTAATGAGAGCATATAATTCATATAAGTAACATTCAGCACGATTTAATGACATTGTCTGAAATTCCATTATGATGAAATGCAATTGTGTAAAACATTATGTTGAAAATGCAAAACGTAGTTTTTTTTTAGAGTTTAGAAAATAGAAGTAAAGAGACTGAAAAACATCAAAATCAGTTCCAAACTACTTCTGATGAACGATTGAATGTAATGCAATTAACGAATTATTTTACTGCATTTGATGCGTAAATAACTTCATCATATATTAAGTGAATTTCGTTTTTTTCAATATATGAAATGAAACTAATGATTACAACTAAAAAAAAATGCACTCAAAGAAAGTCTAAATTTTATAACTTGAATAATAGTTTTGAAGCCAATAATGTACATTTTTGGATAGAAAATCAATATATTTAAATTTGATGATCAGTGATTAGGAAAACGAAATTGCAATAATTTCATGGATGGTTGCTTAACTGTACAAATCAAAGTTTTCAAAGCTTATTTCCTTATGGAGTAATGACTTTGCCGAGGGCTTTCTAAAAGAAACTGGCTTGTATTGACATGAGGAAAAACACGATGTCTCAAGCAATCAGTTATTTCGCTGAGATTTGTTCTTAAGTCGAACTACTTGTTTTCAGTGGTCTTATCTATATATGGCAGTGGCAAGGTCCTTTTTTGGATGTGAAACAGCGTTGCACGTAAATTCATGTTACTCATGAACTATGTGTGCAGTTTTCCCTCAATCAATGCAGTATTTTCAATTATTAAATATCCATTCATTATATATATCATTTCTTCAGTAAAGGCTTTGTTTTTCTCTTTGCCTACTCAAAAGGAAAACTAAAAAAGGTACATCGTTAGAAAGTCCCCCTTTCTGAGGTATATTTACCGAATTCCATTAAATCATCTGTCTATTATGTTGCTAAGAATTGAAAATTAAATAACAGATTTATATTTATTTTATTTTTTATATATTATTATTATATATATTATATTGACTTTTCTGTTTATTTTTGACTGGATCCAATTTTGAAATAAATTTCTGATTTGTTTTGTCAATTTCAATCGCTTCTGCTGAGTCGTTTTTGCAATGATAGTACAATATTGCATCAAATACGAGTTTTCTCATTTCGTATTTTTATTCTGACAGACAATTCAGTGTGGGTTCATAAGGAAAGGGCTTAATGAACAAAGTTCAAATTTTTGTCTGTGTTTCTTAACCAAAATATAAGATTGAATGGGAAATAGAAGCGAAGAGACTGAAAAACATAGAGGAACTTAAAATTCCAAAACGAACTAAAGTGTGGGAAATTAAAAGATGCGAAATAAAGCATATTAAAAAAAACCTTTTTAATTACTCGTTTTTTAGAAAATAAAATAAAAAAAATAATAATAAAATTTCATCGGACGCCTCGGTTTAAAATGTTGCTAGTGGGTTATCAAATTAGGGTATTTGGATATGGAAAAGCGCACGACGGCTGTCCTAAGGGAAGGGATGTTTTCGTCGATGACTTGCCAAGCGAAATTAGGTCGTATTCACGTTACATAAGCGGAAAGCCACAAAAAGCTCCATACGCTCAAGCCGTTCTTCTGGACTCTAATCTAGATCCAACTACCAATATTCAGCTGTCTACTACTCGACCACAAATGGGGCCCCTACTACACAGATCACGTAATTTAAAGTAACACAGATTTTTTTTTCATCATTGTTAATTGTTCGCTTTATTGAATTTGATTATGGTAAAGTACGGAAAGGTTTCCATCTAAGGGAAGGGATGCCTTCATGGAGAACATTTTAAGGAAAATTAACTCCCATTCATATTATACAATAGAAAAATCGCTTTCCTTGTTGAATTAAATAAATTTTTAAACTGTAGCTATCTTGGGTAGAGACGAAATTAAATAATAAAAGAATTTACATAAAGTTCAAAATATAAACGTTAAAGTATATGTGTTTTAATTATAAGTATTTTAAAAATAATGAGGACACCTTTATTTGAAAACTGCTGTAGAATTTCGACTTTAGTATCATATGATCAGAAATGTTGGAATAATTTAAGAATTACTTTTTGCTTTTCGATGCATTCTGATAAAACTTCGCATATTAAAGATTTTATATATATGCATATGCATGTATGTGTATATAATTTCCACACAGGGCATGATTTTGAGTATCATATTTTTGAATAAATACATTTTCATAATATCGAATTAATAAGAAGAGAAACATGCCAATAAATATAATAATTAAAATTTGTAAAAAATACAACTTTAAATTCGCGTGGATTTTAAATTAACATTTATAAGTCTTTTTTCTTCAGGCGAGAAACAGATTTAGTACAATTTACCTGCTCAAGATCGCTCTAGAAATCGTTAGAGTATTATATCCTCACGTATTTTTTACACGATGTTTTTAGTTGCAGGCTGCGTAAATTAAAAAATTATTTGCAATTTCCTCGTTTCTCAATGCGTTCAGATGACGCACTCCTTTAACTTTTCAAATAGATTCATCCACGTCATGATTGTTTTCGTCTTACTGACAAAAACAAATCCTCGCAAACTACCTGTGCAGGTGACGCCGAACCTTTCCCTTCTAACTGTTGAAATTTATGCCTAATATAAGAAACAGCGAAGTAAACCCGAACTGACATTCAGTCTATGATTTCTCTAAAACAGTTATACATTCCTCTTCTCTAATTATTTACAGATGTCTTGGAGCCAGCAGAGACAACTCTAAGAACGGGGGAGAATCAACTTTAATATTATACAGGGAAAAAATCATTTCTTATTTAATGTAATATATTTTTATCTAAGACGATTCAAGACGCACTTATTTAAAAGCATTTTAATTTAATTCTGAAACTATATATCCGTTCAAGAATATGTTCTTAGAATTTATAACAAAAAAAGGCGCTTTTATAGGGAAATTTTTCGAAACAATTTAAACTTTGAAAATACAGGATGGTAAAACTGCATTTTGGATTTTTTCAGTGCACTGAATTAGGCGAAATTCTTCTCAGTTCTACGTTTATTCTCACGTTAATTTGTAAAGACATCAGTTTATTTAGAAGCAGGAGAAATGAAAAGTGAGCAAAGCCTTCGCCGGGACTCGAACCACGAACCTCTGGAATACGCACCCAGCGTGCTGACCACTACACCACGAAGGCATGCGAAGAAGGCGGGAGAAATACCTTATAAGTTTTAGTCTTACGTTTAAAGTTAGAAATACTTAAAGGATTAATTAAAGAAACTGAAAAAAATTATATTTTGGAAATTTTCTGTGTGTGTATATAGGGAATTTAGAAAAATTTCAAGTTATTTATTGATTTTTCAGTACATGATTTAAAATTAGCATTATAAAAATTTAATATGGAAAAGAAATTTTTAATGAATAAAATCATTCAAAAATCTATATAATCGTACAGTTTGTCCGAAAACAGTTCATTGTGCCAAGCTTTTCACTTTAGACGATCTTTTATCATTACACAGTACTTCATGACACTGTTTTCTTTTCGTAAATCTCTCTCTCTCTCTCTTGCGACGGAGGAAGTAACTGAGGGTCTTAATGGGTAGCATAGAGCAAAGAATAAAAGAATATTTTATTTTTATCTGAAAAAGTATTTATAATAACGAGGAATAGAAAACAGAGCATTAAAGTTAAGATTTTGGTAGCAAAAAAGAAAAATGCAAAACTTGTAAATATTTAATGTTACAGGAAAAAATTTAATTTACTCCTCTATCATCTAAATTCGTTTTAATCAACGTCCTTTCAGTTATCAAAGAAACATTTTTGATGTAGATTTACCATGTAGAAATAGATTTGATATAGAAATAGATTTTGTAATAATTAAAATCAATATCGTTTGAAAGCAATGCTAATGATAAGAAAATGTTATTGATTAGAATATAAATTGAAATAATTAAAGCTAAAATAAGCAAAATTAGTAGTTTATTAAACTGTATGCTAAAGTTATGTGTTTTCATTTAGTACATAAATTACATACATTTTTATTTGTATAATACGATGAGTAGAAAATTTTTGATGACCGAATCTTTTTCGCCTAATTATTAGTCCTATTATTCTTTTTGCTACGTAATACAAATGAGTAATGGTACAAAAATCGAATCAAAAGGTAATTTTCTATTAATTTTATGTTTGAAGAATAACTGCAATTTTTATGCTGACTTTGTGAAATATTTTATTAAAACATGGAGAATTAAAAGTAAATAATCTTCCAAATAGAAAAACCAAAAACGCAAAGCAATATCAATTTTAAACACATATTCATAAAATATTCATAAAATACGTACGCTGTTTAAAATCTTGCTTAGTTACGCAGCCAACACGGCGATAACCGTTAAATCTGGTATACATTCAATTAAGTCTTTCTTGTCATAACGGGAGCCTGCTGGACAAAAGGACAGGGACACGACAATATGCCCCGCTTAACGACGGTCATTTGAGTGGGAGGGGAGGCAACTAAAGAGAGCGAAATGACTGCCGCTTTTAGCATTAATCTGGTTACAGAATGGGCAGAAGAAATAGTAGAATTTGGTTTCTTTTCAAGACTTGAGAAGAGGAGTTTTTAGTAGAGGGTCTTGGCCACTGGGGGGGTTAAATAAAGCTTATTTTAACTCAAGATCTTTACATTTTCCTTGCGATAAAACATTAAACATTTGCATTTTATTGCTACTTCTATTAAAAATAGGAATCAGATAATTTTAATCAGTTAATATGCATTTACATTTGCACGAGGACGTATTTTATTTATATAAGGAAATCATAGAGCGCATATTTTGTTTATCCAGTGTTAAGGAGTATTTACTGACCCTGGAGTTAGTTGTACTTTGTTCAGACGGAAAGACTCATATTATCATTCTGCAAATTCTCCTTTTTCGTTGTAGATCATAAGTCCACAACGAAAATGAACAACCTTTCTTCACTATAAGCATAGTTATATTTACTAGATAGCGAATCCAGCAACAAACGGAGGAGAATTTTCGTAATCAGTTTGTATTTTCACTCTGCATAAAGCTGGTATGCGGATCTAAATAAAATTAAAATGACCAGCTAGATATCTCAGAAACCAATGATCACAGACTAATACAAGATGGAGTAGGTTCGATATATTAACTATATCAAGGCTTGTATTTGCATTTTATTTGTCCAGCTTCTACTAAGTTACACATACCATCTAATCACATACATAGAACAATGTTGCCAGATCGTGCGATTCTTCGCAAATTTGCGACTTTTGACAAACTAGTGCTATTAGTATTTGCGAATTTTCGAAATTTTTTCGACATCCGTCATTTTCTTATGCTACTTTTTTGGACTTCAAAGATTTTTTTTAATATATCGTAAAATGTTTGTATGTTAAAATAATGTATCAAATAGAAATAATTTATATTAAAAGAAAAACAGTTTATTTATGCTTAAATAGAAGTTGACGTCTGGCAATCTTGTTTACATCTGGGATTTCCTTTTCAAGGCTGCACAGTCTGTAGCCGGTATAACGAGAAAAGGGTAAGGGAAGTGAAAAAGGTGGAAAGAAAGAAAATATGCTGCGGGATCTCTCACCACCCTCCTTCGTTCCCCGTGCGTTTTGTTTTTAAGTCAGTTCGCCGCCCCAATTCTATGGTAATAATGAATCGAACCAAAGAACTTGCAGCTTGCGCTCCATATATTGGGTACCCAAACAAAGAAAGAAATAAAATTCATACTCCTGATTATAATATTGCTAAGAACTAAGCAATGGAAGTGACTTAAAAGTCAAAGCAACCGCATTTTTCTAAATAACAAGCCAAATAAATTTAGCAGGAACAGAACAAGGCTTTCTTAAGTAATCAGAATCTGAAACAGAGATCCGCACACATACCAGAAAAGCATTCCTCAATTAAAATATTCAAAATTAAGAAAAAAAAAGAAAAAAAAATTAAAAACAATTAACTGCCAACTCAACGAATTTAGTACAAAAGCGCTAACAGTCTAACCGGGAGGAATCTCTTAAGAATGGCTATTCATAAATTAATTTAAAAATTGAAACCCAAATTAAATTGGAATTCATTAAAAAAGAAATGGATATTTAAATAATTTAAAATGAGCAATACAGCTTTAATATTTTCGTCAAAGCTATGGTACGTAATTAAAGCGAGCATGTATCGAATACAGTCTGTAACTTACAGAACCAATAAACGGTAAATGTTTCACGACGTCAGATGTCATGTGGGCATGCGTAACTTGGACGTCACAAAAATCATGCCATCTCTGACGTCATTTGAAATTTTTGCGACTGTTGAACATTTTCTGGCAACACTGATACAGAATAACCCGTTTTTTAATATTCCAGATCAGTGGTCCTTAACTTTATCAAATCGTAGCCGCATGAGGACAACAAACATAACTTGCGGCTCCCTATGAATATTAGTTAACATGACACGTTGTATACAAGTTACATATTTTTATGTGTGATAGTTTTTAAATATTGGGAAAAAACAATAATTATTTTTATAGATTTATTTTATTTACATAGTAGTATTCAAAGTAAATTAATCAGAATAAAATTATGTAAAAAAATAGCGTAAGTAAGAAAAAAAAATAATATCAAACGTATTAAAAGCCAAATTTTATGCTTGATATTTATCTATTATTATGCATGAACACGATTAAAACTTTCACAATAAATTTATCATAGATTTCGTAAGCCGCATATGGGTTATAAAAACAGTCAATCATGAAAATTGAAATATGTGTAAAGTAATTAACATTTACTACAAGCCATCAATCCTTAGACTCTCTATACTTTTTCCACTGATCACATTTACTTAATTTTATTCTGCGCAGTAATTTTTTTCCAAGGCAGAATCATTTTGTTACATTAGTTTTTTATATCACATAATAGTCCCTTTACTTTATGTTAATTTTTACGAATATTTCGAAATCATTCCTGGTGTTTCTTGGACCAACCCACGATTGCTGTGAGAGGCTGGGTTCACTATTATAACGAGCTTTATTCATTAGTACGTTTAAGAAAATTTTATGTATTGATACTGATTTATCCTTCTCTTTCCAACAAGCGATTTCTACCTAATAACCGTGCAGAACTAGTTATTTAGTTTTCAAATGTGGTTTATAATATAAAGATATTTCAGTCTTTTAAATAAAAATGAGTACATAACAAAGAATAAGGCTGCCAAATAAGTATTTGATTATTCAGATGCAGATAAAATAATCTTCCTAAGCGCACTTAAAGCTACTGTAAACAAAAACTTGTACCTAAATAAATCAAGATTGTTTAGTTTAATTATTATTAGATTATCAGTTTATGTAATTTTATCGAGGAGTTTGCTTTTTCTCGGGGGGGGGGGTCGAACGCCTGTACATTTTCTCACTAACCATTCGTCGGTAATATAAGAATCCATCAGTCCGGCATTTAGACGTCTTATTACCGAGAGTGTTGCCCACATGCATGGAAGGGCAGACCGATATTACACTCACTTGAAGGGGAATCTTTTGTACATATAACCAAATCTTATGCGGCATTCTAAACTGCAAAATGAACCTTGGACTAACAGTCAGACTCTGTTAACTGTTATACCGTCCATTGAGACGGGAGGAAAAGGTGCGACCAACTGTCAAAAATATTGGTAACCAACTACGCTATTGCGCAAAGTAAGTACAATGTGACCTTGATTAGTGACTGAAAATTAATTTACGGATATTTTGCATTGAATTTACAGAAAATTGAACCATTTTTGAAATAAGAACTGTTATTGTGTTCAAACAGAACTTTTTTTAAACGGGAAGTATTTTTCGCCTTTATTGTTTAAACGAGTTATGTATTCTTGGAAATATTTAACTTGCTCTTCATTTATGTTCTTGAAATTTGTTCTTATGCCTGTTTAGTGTTCTCAAATGTATCTAAATCGCGATCATGTCAAATATAAATGATATACCACGTACAGATAGATTTTTAAACTCTTCCTCGACCACAACAGTTATTTCATACATCTGTGTTCGGTGAAGAAGGTCCCCCTGCAATTCGCAAACGACTTCAAGAAATTTCTGAACTACATGCTTCCTTTCAAACTCCGCAAATTAGAGAATATTTATTAAAAATTTTCGCTCTTGAAGATCTAATTTCAATTCTTAATATTCTGAATTTAGAACAGACCAGTTCCACTGATGATTGTTATATTAACGTCATGAATGCTTTACCTAATTTCTATCTGTTATTAGAAACTACAGTTTCGAATTCTGATTCCCATAAAGAATTAGAAAACACAGAGGAACAAATAATTTCCGAAAATAAAATGCAGTTTCAAAACGGTAACATTATATCCTTTCCTCATCAAGTTGTGCAGTCAACCAGTTGTTCTAGTTTGGCAGCTGGACAAAACTCGCACACTGCCAGCTCAGATGCTTATCAGTATACACATCAAATAAATAATACGAGTGAAATATCATCGGTGGTAAATGAATAAAATCCATTTAATATGACTCTTCGGGATTTACGTGAATGTATAAAACCTTTTGACGGTGTTCCTGAAAATTTAATAGAATCTTCTTTAAATAACCTAGAAGAATTATTTCAACTGAGTAAAATTACGGATGACTTTCATGAAATCATATTTTCAAATAAAATGCTTGTCAAACCCTACTAAAGCTTTTGCAAATTCTCTATATTGTGTCAAAACTTTTTATGTATTAAAAGAATATTTATTGTAAGACTTTTCCTCAAACCTAAATAATGCATATTTGCATAAAATGATGCTTAAAAGACGTTTAAAACCCAATGAATCCTTTTTCGATTATTTCATTACTATGAAAGAAATTTGTTCCAGATATAAAACCCATATTTCTTCTATTTTTGATTATTTTATAAATGGATAAATGAAACCCCTAACAAAATTGTATTATATGGTTATAAAACTGTAAGTAAAAAATTTACATATAAATTAAAGGCATGTGAAAAAACTTGGGTCTACTTCCAAACAAACTACGTTTTCTGCTGATTTGAAACCTATACGTAGTAGATCTTATAACTTAGAAAGTAAAACTTCTCTAAAGCCTGTTCAAATGTGCCGTAGCCTGCTACAATTACGAGTTTAAAGCGCATAAAAATTCTAGTCGTTATAATAAAGAATTTAAATGTTTCTCTGTATTTCATTTGGCTTTAAATCGTCTGCTAGTATCATGAAACCAAATGATGCATAACCTCCACCGTCACAAGAAATCAGAGACAGTTCTCAATCAAGCCTCGTTCTGTGATGATGCAGATCATTACTTTTGATGTCATAATTTCATCTTTATTTGAAATCGACAGTCAAGCTATAACTAACACGTCCACACATAAGAAACCGTATCTTCAGGGTTTCAAATGGTCGTCTGTAATCTTGTCAGGACTTAATGATATCATCGTGAACTTTAAAGGCTTTTTCATAGGTTGCTTCAAAATTCAGAATACAAATTCTAAAACTGACATTAATGTTATTGATAACAACTTACCATCTATTGGCAAAGTAAATGGAAGTGATTGTATCCAACAAGCTTAATTTTCTATTGAGAAACGTGTCGTTAAATTAATAGGAACAGCATCTAAATAATTAACAGTTCAATTAGTATCTGGAAATGCTACCTCACAGATGTTACATCAATAGCAGGTTATTCTTAGGAGAAACTTTACCAGAGCAACTTAATGAGAAAGAAGAGGCAAAAAAAGCGCTAGAAGACGAGCGTGACTAATCAGTGTTGTTAGTGAATACAAAAAAAAAGCATAGGAAGAAGCTGATGCAATTTCTGCATTAGAAAAGCAGAGATTGAAATATTTCTAAAGATGCATCTATCTTGCAACATAAATTATTTTGACTTCAGATAATCCAAGATAAATTAGATAAATCGAAAATAAACTGAAATCTGAAATTGAAGATTTAACTGTACAGCTTGAAGAGGAACGTAAGGAACATGCTGCAGCAATTGCTGCAAGAAAAAAATTTGGATACGGATTACAAGGCTACAGAACAATAGTTAGAAATTGACAGTAAAGTTAAGGAAGATTCTCTGAGGCAATTGAAAAAATTATAAGCTCAAGTGAAAGATTATCAACGAGAAGTTGAGGAATTCCGATTATCCAATGATGAATTAGTTTTGCAATTCAAAGAAGATGAGAAAAAGCAAAAAACAATTTAAGCAGAACTAATATCACTTCAAGATCATTTAGCCACATCTGAAATAGCAAGGAAGGCTGCTGAAGTCAGAAAGATATGAATTACATGAGGAGATAAATAGCAGGGCATCAAAATGATCTGTCCTAGTAGAGCAAAAGCGAAATCTTGATGCACGATTTTAGCAACTTAAGGAGAAATACACTCACGTTTGTGAAAATTGCAACACCAAGAAGGAATCGTCATAATTGAATGCAATTTAATACACAGTTGAGTGGTAGTGGTACAAATAAATGATTAAATGTTCAAAGCAAACAAACAAGAACAAGAGATCAGAATCAGTATTTTGTGTGGCCACCACGCGCCGCAATAAGTGCTGCTACACGACGTGGCATGGAGTCAAACAAAGTTTGAATGTCTGACTGAGGAAGAGCATTCCATATCGTTTGTACGCGTACCCAAAGTTCGTCTGCAGACGCAACAGGACGAGGATCACGAGCAAGACGCCGACCAATGACATCCCACACATGTTCAATTGGCGACATATCCGGGGAACACGCAGGCCAAGGAAGAAGCTGTACCTGCTGCGCTGCAAAGAAGGATTTAACAATCCGAGCAGTATGAGGGCGGGCATTGTCCTGTTGAAATACAGCGCCTGGCAAGCTTTGAAGGAAGGGAACAGCTTCGGGCTGTAGAACTTCACGGATATACCGGTTGCTGTTCAGATTGCCCACAATTCGTAGCAATTGAGATCGTCTATGATATGCTATGGCGCCCCAGACCATAACTCCGGGTGTTCGTCCACTGTGGCGTTCGATAATGCACTCCGGAAGGTGGCGTTCACCGGCATAGCGTCTGACACGAATGCGGCCATCATGGTACCACAAATTAAAGCGGGATTCGTCAGAAAACACGACATGCTGCCAATCAGCACGCCAGTCTCTATGCTGATTGGCCCATTGTAGCCGCAGGCGGCGATGGTCGTGCGTTAGGGGGATCCTGTATAAAGGAGTCCGTGCGCGCAGTCCACACTGCAGCAGACGTCTACGAATTGATGAAGCACACAATGAAACACCTGTAGCTATTGACCACAGTGCTGCCAATTGTCTAGAGGAAGCTGTACGGTCCGTCCGCGCCATGCGGACCAGGTGTCTATCATCGCGAGCTGACGTCACATTTCGGGGTCCACTCCCGGATTTCCGAGTTGTCCGACACTCGTCCGTCCACTGCTTCCAAACGCGCATCACTGTGCTGCTGTTACGCTGCACACGAGAGGCTACTGCACGATACGACAATCCAGCTTCACGAAGGCCGATGATTCTCCCTCGTTCAAACTCTGTAAGTTGTTCAAATCTCGCTCTCTTTCGTCGACGAGGCATAAGTACAGATTGAGTTAACGTTTACCACTAGCAGATAACCACCGATAACCATACACGCCTCGCTACAGCCGTCTATTTATTCGGATCCATCAGCCGTTCAGAGGGCGCTGCTCAGCATGCGCATGCGCTACGGATTTGCAATTCTAATCATTTGCATATCATGCGCTACTTTGCATTTCCTGAAAATTTCAGCTCACTCGCGTAAGTCCTTCATGGTGTTGCAATTTTCACAAACGTGAGTGTAGAAGAACAACAGAACTCTAAAGCCCTGCTTTCTCGGTGCACTAACGTTCAATTGTAGTGGGCTCCTGGGAGTAGCCCTATCCCAGTATAGCAATTGTATCTTTTTCCGAATGTTGAAATAAGCGTTGTACAAGTTTGTAGAAAACAGTAATTCAGTGAGCAATTGAGGCGTGAAGAGATAGCAATTTTGACATATTCAGTAGTAATAGCAGAGTTCACAGCAATTATTGAGATCATCGCACTTATTAAGTTGAAGAGAAGTCGTGAAAAAACTGAAGAAGTGGTGAAAACCCGCAACTTCTTCAGCAGTCAGGGGGTAACCAGAAGTTTGCAAGTCTGCGTCTGGCTGCGGAGGAGGAGTCCTATTGGCTAAGGTGACATCTGCAGTGTGCTAGGTGGAGGGCATAGCCCTTTTCAGTTATATACTAATTTAGAGGAATGGCCGAATGTATGAGGAGACGGGGGCAGATTAAAAAGTTAAATTAAGGTTGTTATAAGTTTAGTTAATGAACAGGAAGGATAAAAGTTTAAGTTTTCGAAATTATTAGCGCTACGTCATACATTTTGATATATTAATACGCAGTATAAATAGATTAAGGAATAACTAGTGAGTTTTTGTTTTTAGAAGATTCAGGTAATTAAAAGTTAGTCAAAAGTGGAAATACCTCTATAATACGTTTCTGAGGATGGCTTTTGGCATTTTTCTTTGTTCTATTGAATTGGTGTCGTAGTTTAGAACTGGAATTCTTCGGTTCTTTGCCTTGGTAATATCAGTGTTAAATTTTATAAAGCTAAGAACTATCAGACACAAATTCAATGCATGCATTGCATCTCGCCTTAACAAAGTTATCCTCGCAAGAATACAGAAAATAGTTCAAACAAGTTGCTCTCCGTGCAAAGATTCATCAATAGCACTGCGTCTAAAACCAGCAACTTCACATCCTTTGAGTAAAACTGAAAATGAAAGAAGATATCAAAGCTAAACAAATACTTGAAGAGGAGCACTTCCAGTTCATCTTACCAGACAAAGAAATATTATTTGACGAAGCAAAAAATAGCATTCTAAAACATAAAGAAGACAACCGACGTCAATATAACACGTGCCATAAACAACCAGAATTATATAATGCTGGCGTTCAAGTAAGTGTCCAACGAACCCAATTTGGATATAGAATAAAACTAGGTGCAGAAATTTTAGAAATCCATAAAGTTACAAGCGTGAAGCTAAATGATCACTCTAAATTAAAAGTCGAAATGAATTAATACCTTAATAAAACTTCTACAGCTGCTCATACGATGAAACCGCATACTTCTCCTCAGTGAGCGTTTTGTTTAGAGCTATGCATCACACAAATGAACATCTGATATTAACTACCTATGTTCTTAAATTTACGAAATTGTTTCCTTTGCAAGATTTTTCATTGTTTTTTATTACTTGCATTTTTTTCTATTCATTAAATTCTTTTAATCAGTTGAAAATATTTTTTTTTCTTTTATATATATATATATATATATATATTATATATACACACACACACAAAATATAACGAAGGTAATTTTTCTCCTTGCCAAGATGCTGTTTAAGACATTAAAGCATTTAAGTCGGTCTGGAATCAAGTCCTTTTTTTTAACAACAATCCAGAGAAAAACAGAGGAACATTTTTCTTTTCATTTTTTTTAAACTTACTATTTCAGTTCTGTTATATATCTATCATCCTCAAGAGGACTTGTAGCATAAAGATGCCTGACTATTAGTATAAAGAATGCGACAGCACAGCACGACTGGGGAGAGAGAGAGCGAGGCCAGAGGATAATGTGATAGAAGTTTGTGATAGAAACACAAATTCTAACGCGGCAAAAATAAAACATCTGTTTTCAACAGAAAAGTCAGAAAATTTAAAAAAAAGCTCTCTTGGGGTAGAACTCGTCAACTGAAGCTTCACTTAAAATCTAGTGCATTGATGACTACGCCAGATGATCGAACTAGGTAAAAAGGACAAAAACGCTAACAAAGCAAATCGAAAAATGATTAAATACAAATAGGGCCTAGCTTAGGCTTTTCTTGTTTGCCAGTCTCTCAGAATATAAAATGAAGTAATTCCCTTAAACAGGAAAAATAGTCTTGCAGATTTAGTTTAATGTTAACAAATGAGGTATAAAATACATTGCTCTGTAGCTCGCAATTACAAATCATTTGTATCAAGGTAAAATATATATATATATATATAATCATTTATAAAGAAATAATTTGGAAATTCTGATTCGAAATAAATGTTGCATTTTAAATCATGTTTGTTAAAATAATGACAAAAGCTCCATACAATTTGCAGCATATGCTATTTAGTGATCAAAAGGCTGATTCAGAAGCCACAACTGCTCTTCAGAACATGCGATTTCCATATGCAATTTCATTGGTTATTGCCATTTATATTACCAGCAACTTTGTTTCCCAGCTACTTTGCTCATATTCTTTCGTCCTGAAGCAATCTCTGCAGCGTTTCCCTGTATAGCCGAATTGTGTAGATTTCGCAGATGTAAACGGAGAAACTTGTTCAGAAATATATAATCTCGTGCAGACGGAGCTCTACAGATTTGAAATTAAAAATAAAATTTCAAGCCTAGATACATATTTTCTCAGATTGTTGCTAACTTCTTTGCAAGTGATGTATTTAATAACTTCGTAATAAAATATAAGAGATCTAAAATATTTCAAAACTTTAAAGACTACGAACAACAATTTCAAAGCATATTATTAATCACGTTTTAATTATTTTATTATTAACATTAATTAAAAGAGAGTAATTAATTTTCCTCTTCTTTTTTTTAATAAATCGGCAGAGACTTTGAATAAAGAGAGTTGCAAGTTAATTATAAGATGTTTATTAACCTGACAAGATCGGAATTTTGTTAAGATATTAAATCGTGAATTGTTCAGAAGTTTATTAGTATACGTTCGCAGAGTAACATTTATAAATGATACTTTATGTTTCGCAAAAAAGATGGGATGAAAATTAAATATCGCTGATGAAATTTAACAACTCTTTATTGTGAAACATACTGAATAATGAACCCTTTTAATTATTTTTAAGAATTATTCAATTACGTTAATATACATTTAGAAATGAGTACAAATACCAAATCTAAAAACATCTAGAAGAAAAGATCGGAAACACTGAGTGAGGTTTGAAACATATGATGGTTAAAAGGCAGTTGCATATCTGATATTACTTCATATTAATTGAGGACGTTAAAAAGAAAAAGGTAAAAGAGATTTCTTAAGTAGATAAATTATTATAACTGCAGTAGTATGAAATTCATTATTCTAATGTTATTAAGTTTCACAATTGAAAATTACTCTGTAAAACGTTTAATTTTTCTAATCTATAAGTAATATTTTCACTATCCAGGAGATATCTTATTATATTGTTAGGTGCGTACGGGTTCGTTATATATTGAATGCACAAGTCGTTAAAAAGTTAACAAACGTTTATTCTTTCCACAAGAAATAAATTAAAATGCTGAAATTTTTCTTCACAGATCTTCGCACAACATCACAATATCTCAAACGTTTAGCAAAAACTCAGTTCAAAACAGATAAAATAGTTCTATCTCACAGCGAAATCGCTACAATCAATACAGCGTTAAATAAACAAACAGGAGTTCGCTTTTTACAGCTACAATATGAGAATGGCGAGGAGAGTGGTTCGAAAACCAGGGTGCATGGGTCAAAGGACCCTACCCCTCATCGAATGCATAAGTATGATTCTAATAAATTGGCAAGTACAAAATAACTTAAAAATAAGTAATAACAGATTTTTTTTTAAAATATATAATTATATATATGAAAGGTACTAATTAAAGTAAGTAAAAACAAAAGGAAGGCGGGGCTATTATCAATAACTTGCCCTATGCTAACTGAGATAGGTGTTTCACCTCGGCTTTTATAAGCTTTTTAATTATCAGTAGAACAATCACGATTTTTCTGGATGGCAACAGTAATTACGAGATATTTATTTATTAAGCATTAAATGCACGCGCTCTTTTATTTTTATTGTTATTTTTTTTCGACATAGCTTTCTCTTCAAAAATCGTCTGCGTTGCTAAGGCAACATGAAGCAAATCTAATTACAATTCTAAATAAATAGCCAAATAAATGTGAAATTCGTAACAATATGTTAGAAATCGCCTTGCGAATCAGATAACAAGGGAAAAATAAAAAGATGTCATTGTGAAAGAAGAAATATTAAGGCAGGCCTATATCAATTATTCCTGAAGCAATATCAGTAGCAACAAAAGTAAATGAAAGACTAGTATGGGAGAGTATGAAATAATGATTTTTTCAGAGATATGTAGCTGTGTTATCTCATAGATGTCAATGATTAATGTAGATGCCAATATAAGCCTAAATACCCGAAATAGGAATTTTCTTGTAAACGAAGCTTCATCTTGCAGCTCAAAATAATTACGCAGTAGAAACAGTTTCGGTGCAAGCACAAATTTTTCTGTAAAAGCGTTTTAAAAACTGAAGTACGTGAGTACGTAAAATAACAACGAAGTAACACATAAATACAGATATAATTATGAGAACGGCAATAAAAGCGAATACTTCTGAAGGAGTATTATATTTGACGTATTTTTTATTGTTCAGTATATTTAATTTTCTTTTACACTAAGTTCTAAGTTCACCCTTGCACCTGCTCTCTCCCCCCCAGAAACGAAATCATGCGTAGTGAATTTCTACTGACATTTTCAAACATGTCAATGAAGTGTTTTTGCGTTTGCTAGTGCTTCTGTACCACGGAAGGACAAACTACGTCCAGCGGGCCAGCTCCGGGATACCTGAAGTTTCTATCCACCCGGACGCAAATGAAAAAATATATTATATTTGTATAATTACAAAACAGTTTTTTTAAAAAATAAAATGTAAACATGCTAAGTATTTCCGCATTAAGCTGCTGAAAAATTATTAGCAAAGACATAAAGTAAGAAATTTAGATTTAATGTTTTACAAAGATCAAAAACTGAAATTCATAATTAATAAATTTCAAATAACAATAATTAATAAATAATAATAATAATTAATAAATGTTACAAAGAATTTTAAAATTTTAAAAACAAAACTTTTCAAACTAGCAATACCCAATTCAAAAAATTTTTGAAATTTAAGGAAAAATGAACAAAACAGAAGAGGAATTCAATCAACTTCAATGCCACTTCGTCAGGGGGGAGGAACATTGAAATCAATTGAAATCTCTCATCTACAAAAATCCTTGCTTTTCTGTATCAAGAAATTCTGGCCTTATTTACTATATTATTATGCAATATATATACATTTGTTGTTATATTTATATATTATTTATTATATTTATATATTTAAGATATTATTATACTATATATTATACATATATCATATATTAAAAATAACGGCCAAACGATATAGTTGTTGAGAAAGCCTGCTGCGCTAAAAAAGGGAAGACATGGAACTTTGTAAATGTATAGTATCTTTGCGACATGGGGGCAATCTAAATATATGGCGAGCCGAAAGTCCTCTCAAGACGTTGCTGGTCTTTCGAGAGGTGTTGGAGTAGCTCGGACCAGTCCTCCTGGGGCGATCTGTATAAAACTGGGGGCGAAACTGAGCGAAGTCGTACTGTCACCTGTACGATTCGCAAGCCTCTTGCCAACGACAGGCGCAATCTTGGTCTCTTTTCCATGATGAATTCCCTAGGCTTGCTCTGATATTACTGTCAGACAAGGGAGATAAGTCGCAACACAATAACAACATGTATTAAATATTACTAGGTTACTATATGTTACCATGCTTCGGCGTGAGAAGCAAGTTCGTGTAGAAGAGTTCTGTTATCTCATTTCATTAACATTTATACTGGACATTTTAAGCTGCGCCAAGTGCCTATCAGTTGGGGCACGGACACAAAAAAGTATAACACGCCTTCCAACTTTCCTTGAAAAATTTCCAGAAAGGAATAGTTATTGGTAATCCTCCTAAATAGATAAATTTATCTATTTAGGACTATTTAGTACTTTAAAGTACTGTTTTTTTTCTTTGAATGAACGTAAAAATTTTAGTTTCACACTAAAGTTTTATTTACTTGTTCTAATAGCAAATATTGATGATAAAGGATAACAGATGACGCTACATAGCGAATAGATGAATGTCTTTCTGTACTTGCTTGTGAGCACGAGCTTTAAAATTACTGATTGCGTCTATTGTTGAACGGAAAGATGGTGGACATATCGTGTTATTGCGAATAATGAAATTAGTAAAACGTATAGTGCTGCCGGCTGGTGCTTGTTTGGGTTAATATGAATATTTATAAAAGATTTCAACCTTGAATTGTCTTCTAAAAGACGATTCAGAATGTCGGGCTTTTGAAAACAAATGGAGTTTAAAATATATTTTTTACTGTTATAAAGGATAAACAAGTGTGTCTCATGTACAATGAAACTGCAACCTTCTTCAAAGAATGTAACATTTCCTGTCATTTGACATCAATGCAAAAGAATTTCAGTTACTAATTAATGTCCAAATATGAAACAAAACAAAAACCGCACAAACATAGTGAAGATTAATCAGGTCAGCAAATTTGTTTTAGGAAAGTAAAGAATATTCAAGAAGCAACTACATACGCAATTTACGCTGTAGCATACAATATTTCTAAAAGTAATAAAGCTCGCAGTGATGGGAAGTACGTTTCACAGCCCATGCTTGAAGTTTGTGATGTCTAGACAATAAAAGGATATTGAGTGTGTAAGCTTGTTTCGAAAAACTTTAACTGCCAGAGTCCAGGCTTTCTATAAAAATCTGATATCACATTTCATATATTGGCCAGGTATAAATCACAGTTCAAATATCGGCCAGGTCCAAATATTGGTTCAAATATTCTACTCCATAGCTATGGATGAAAGCATTGATATAAATCATGCTGTTCAACTATTATTATTTATAAAATGTGTTGATGAGAACTTTGAAAATACTGAGGAACTAAAATGTCGTTAAACGGATGTGACATTTTAAAGGGGTATGATAACTTAAAGGGATTTAAAGAGCTTTTAAAGGGAAACCGGCAAAGGCATGTGACACAACGGGATGAGAATTCTTCGCGAATTTCTGGTTGGAGAATTTTTTGAATTTTAACTTCAAAAGTTCCTACAACAAACATGTCTAACATTACGGCAGATAGAGCACACAGTATGAAAATTAAAAATTCTGGATGTCTCGAACTCCTTAATCATAGCTATCACGGAAACAATGCTGTCTTTCTACATTACGTTACACATCAAAATGCTCTGTGTAAATCTGCATTGAAACTTGTGTTTGATGTGATCGTGTTGTTTGTAAATGCTATTCGATCTCGCGGACTTACACACGGGCAATTTCTGTACTTTCTTTAGTACATGCAATCTGAATACTCTCATGTGCTGTATTACACAAAAGTAACTGCTTGGTACAGAATATGTTTTCGAGCGAGTTTGGCAGCTGAAAGAAGATATTGTGTCATTGTGTGTGTGCTAGCTAAAAAAGTCTTGGCTCATTGCTCGAGAATAAATTCAATAGTTTAGTAAGTGAAAAGAAGTTTAAGAGTTATGAAGATGGCCTTAGAAAAATGCATTTAGAGTCTTATGGAGATTTCAAGATTTGAAAACCATTCAAATACTATCGGATATTTTTACCATGTCTTTCATCGTAAATTTTAAGCAGTAGGGTGGGATTCAAATGCTAATTGATAGAGTTACCATCTTCACTCTATTTTATTCAGTCTATTGCTCCAAATTTAGAATTTTACAAATCATAGTCGAAATTTTTCCAAATTTAATATATCACTTCCAGAAAATTACTGCTTTGTTTGTTTCATTTTGTGTACATGAATAAACGTTTTCTACTATGACTCATAGGAAGATTTATATTATAAATACACTGACAGATGAGCATTCAGCATCAATTCTCAGAATTAATACATTGCAGTTCGAATTTGAATCTACGGAACTAAACTGCATTAGAGTTTTATCCATCACATTAGTATTTGAATTGTAATATATGTGTGTTCTTTATAAAGTTTTAGAATAAATTATATTGCCCGCTATTTTTTTCTTTTCTTTTTTCTTTTTTTTTGGGGGGGGACGGGTTGCTTCCAAAGAAGTTTGCCCATTACGGAATTATACCATGCTTTACATACCACATAATTCGCGTCATATAGACAAGTAGCTCTGTGAAATTTAGAAGGCGCATTCCGCACACTCTGCTTAGAAACACCCCAGTAATAAACATAATTTGCATTACGCTCAAGCATGACATGGTGTTCCATAACTATGTAACCATAAATTTTAGCTATGTACTGTTCTTGCTTGACGCATGTGGGAGATGTATAGTTTATTGGAATGCACTGCCATCCAATTTCATTTAAATATTAATCTTTCAATAGGCATATTACGAATATATTCTTCGTAACCTCAAAAGTTTCTTTTTGTGCTGTCGATCAGCATACTCGCACAGTTGTTGCCAGAAATTTTTCAACTAAAATAGCAGAAGAAGAATAGAAAAGTTGCAAAAACGTAGCACATGACGTCAGAGACCATGTCATTTTTGTGACATTATAGTTACGTCAGGTCACATGACCTCTGACGCCATGACAAATACAGTCTACATTGGTTTTGAACGTTACGAATTTAATTCGATTTATTTGTTTTAATTAAATGTCTTAGTTTTGCCGAAAATTTTAAAACTATATTGTTAATCATCTATTGTCTAAACATTCATGTTTTCTTTTAATTAATCCTCAGTTAATGCAAGGTTTTATTTTTAAATTAATTTTTCACATCCATTATGTGCTTCCTCATAAGCAGATTGTTAGCGCGGTTGAACTAATTTATTAGAGTTAGAAGCTTATATTTTGTTCCATTATGTTTTGCTTTATTTTAACTGATATGTTTTTCAGTGAATTTTCCTCCCTGCTTGGTTGACTTATTAACCATCTTCAGATTCTAGTTACTAATAAAATCCCCGTTCTTTCATTGATAAATTTCTTTGTGTTGTTATTTAGAAAACTGATTTGGCTTTGATTTTTAAATCATTTCTATCGTTTAATTCGAGGCATGTTATAATCAGGAGCATGAATTTAATTTATTTCCCTGTTTGAATGCCCAATAAACGACATTCAGGTTACAAATTACTTCTTTATCATTATAGCATTGGGAGAAACTGGCTTAAAAACACTCTTTAAAAATAATAAATTCATCAATATTAGTGTTAAAGTGCATAACTCTGTTTTACACTTTTTTTACAATATTCTCCCTCTCATTACAAAAGCTTTTACGTAATTCTCCTATCTATCAATAAGACACAAACATTTTTAAATTGCCCTTTGTTTAAAAGGCCAAAAATTCGAGTACACATTGATTTTTACATATGACTTATATATATATATATATATAAAATCTGCCCTTCTTAAGCAGAACATTTTGGGACGGAAAAAGAGAAAAATTACTGACCTATATGCTAAATCTCTCTCTCTCTATATATATATATATACATAAAGGAGAAAGTCTGTTTGTTTGCCCTCTAAAAACTCAGACACTACTAGAGCTATCATCACTAATCTTTCTACAATTCTTTTGTGGGTCTTAGGAAAGGTCGGACGTCAACATTTTCCCAAGAAACAAATAGCTCTTAAATCAGAGATATTAATTAAAAGCTCCGAAAAAATAAAATTTTAGCCCTCATTTTTCCAAGTAGTAACAGTTTCGCAAGCTGAAGGTGAAAATCTGCTTTATTTCTAAAGTTGTTGCCACTGTTCGCTTTCAAATCCTAGAATTTGTTAATAAAAAAAACTAAATTTTTCGATGAAATAAAAACAACATCGCTAAACATTAAATACATAAATACATTATTCCCGATTCTAAATTTCGTGGGAAGCCATTTCGACTATTCCCTTCTTCGTACGGCTTTAATCAGCCGAAATATTAATTAAAAACGCTAAAAGCGCTAATTTTCGCAATCATTTTTCCGAGTAGCAACAGTGTCGTGCGTCGGAAATAAAAATGCTTTATTTCCAAAAGTATTGCTACTGCTCTTCCTCAAATCGTAGAGTTTGTTAATAAAACATTTGTAAGTTTTGCAAAATCTGTATATATAAAGAAAAATGTCTGTTTGTGTGTTTGTTGTTTGTCCGCATTATTCGTGTCTGATCAATCATGATAAATTTTTTGCCACATTTAATCGACTAAAATTGAATATAGGTGAAAAACTGAATGGAACTTGAGCTTTTACCACTATTTGATTCGAAAGACTAAAATCATTAGCAACTGCGTGCCATTGGTATTGATATAATGAGAGAAAATTAGCTTATTTTTCTATCGAAATTTTTTTATGTGGCATCAGATTGAAAAATGTATGATTATGAATCGTATTTTTTGCATCATTATTAGAAAACGATTACAGAGATACCATTCTCTCTGTTGTTAGATAGATTACTCACAACCTAACTTAACAGCCAACGGGTACTTCCGCTTGTCTATATATTTAAAGAAGAAAGTCTGTTTGTTTGTTCGCAAAGAACTCAGTCTTTACTATAACTATCGTCACCGAACTTTCTACAATTCTTTTCTGGGTCCTGGAAAAGGTCGATGTCTACGTTTTTCCAAAAAACTGTAGCTAAAATCAAAGATATTAATTAAAACTCAGGAAAACGATAATTTTCGCCCTCACTTTTTTTAATTGTTTCCGCTGCTTGCTTTCAAATCTTGTTAATAAAAAAATTCTAAGATTCATGATGAAATAAAAATAGTATTGCCAAACATTAAATACAATTTTCTCGATTCTAAAAATTCGTGGGAAGGCATTTCGACTATTCCCATCTTCGTAGGACTTTAATCAGTCGAAATATCAAATAAAAACTCTGAAAGCGCTAATTTCGCACTTATTTTCCCCAGTGGCAACAGTCTGGGGCGTTCGAGATAAAAATGTTTATTTCGAAAAGTGCTACTGTTCGCTTTTCAAATCGTAAAGTTTGTTAATAAAAAATTTCTAAGTTTTACAAGATCTGTATACACTATAAAGAAGAATATCTCTTTGTGTATTGGTCAGTTTGTTCGCATTGCTGATTTCTGATCAATTAAATTTTTTTGCCACATTTAATCGACTAAAACTGAATATAGTTGAAATATTGGATGGAACTTTTACGATTTTTGTTTAGTATTTTACGACCATTTGTTTAAAAAACCGAAAATCATTCAAAATGGCGTGCCAATATTGCTGATATAATGAGAGAGAATTAGTTTATTTTTCTCTCGACATTTTTTGCGTGGATTCTATATCGCATCAGACTGAAAAATACATGACTATGAATCTTATTTTTTACACAGTCATTAAAGGAGGATTACAGCGGTATCGTTCTCTCTGTTGTTAGAAACATTACTCTCAATTTAACTTAACTGGCATCGTGTACTTCGGGCTAGTAAATAAATAAAAGTTGTCTTTTGGCTTAATGTTGAGTGTCTTACAGTGTTTTAATAACAAAGAATCCAATGTTCCATTGGCACCTTCATTCTAGGTACGGAAGTATGGCATCTAGGAATACCAAACAAAGTCTAATTTGATGTTTGGCTTTGATCAAAGTTCTGTTTGAAAATATTCTTTCTACAGCTGCATTGCTTATTGGCAGACTTTAAACATTAATTATATTAACCAATTAAGCATGTGAAGACACCAACCCCTTGCCCTGAAAATCGTTTGCACCTGATCTTTGATCACAGGATTGCCTAATTCCAAACTTCTATTTAAGCTCACATATCTTTTTATTTATTTTATCAAAACTGATTTCATCAGGTACATTATTTTAACATATAAGAGTTTTACGAGTGATAATTTTTTTTATATCAAAAAAAAAAACTAGCGCAAAGAAATGATAGAGTAGCAGAAATTTCACGGAATCGCTCGCACAAAAATTTTAGTCGCAAAGGTTTGTCAAAAATAGCAGATTTGCGAAAAATCGCCCGATCTGACAACACTGTACTCGCATAGATGTTTATATCCAAATTTCCCCATTTTGCTTACCCTTTCTAAGAAAATAGTAGTAGCACAAACGATAAAAATATGTGATTGTAAGTTTTGGGTATTTAATTCTCAACTTATTGCATGTAGTTTAAATCCATTTACAGCACACAAATTTTAATCAATTTCGCATTTATTGCTATTTCACCAGCAAGATGGTTCCATGTATAAAAATCTTTAAATTACAAATACTTAGTTACTAGCGGAGTAATGTGTAAAGTTTGAGAGGCGTGTTAGCAGTTAATAAATAAAAAATATTATTTATAAATTTATTATTTCAATCAAGACTTATAATCTCAGAAAATGTTTGAAACTTAGATTTTTAACACACAGTCTTATGCTAGGTTTTAAATAGCACCTTCCTTTACTTTCATATAAAGAAAGCATGCAATAGAATCTACAGCACGAAAGGTTTTCACATCCAAAGCATTTTAATTGCGAAGCCAAGCTTTTGAAAAAAATGTAGCAAAATACCTCTACTTCTTTTCCTGACTGTTTTAATGTTTCGAATATAAAGTGAGGCACAAAAGAAAATATGAAATCCAATTCTTAATCCTTCTCACATCATCTGCATATACGTGACTTCAGAGTTAGTCCGATGCTTCTTTTGTAGAAATTTAAAATCTACTCGAATAACACTTTTGAATTCAGGAATAAAAATGATACCGTATTCTTCTCGAGTATTCAGGCTTTTCACCTTTCCAGAGAATCTGAACATTTTTATACTTAAAATCTAATTTTAGTCCTTGAATGAAGGAAGCATAGATACTAGAAAAGGTAGTCTTAAATCTAATTGTTCAATATAACCTTGTTATTTTTTTATAATTAGCAAGCAATTTTAATTTTTTTTTGTTTCAGTAATGTAATTGTGTATTTTATTCCAAACTTGAGCAAAATGCCTCTAGAAAAATTACAGACTGAATTTGTTAAACTTTAACTGTTGATTTCAACAGTTTAAATTAACTGAATTTTATTTAACTGAATTTCAATAGTCTAATTAACGTATCATTTCTATCGCATCGCAAAAACAAAATGTAAAGGAAAATTTTGCCTTGCAGGACCAAAAATATAAACAATAAGTACTTCAGTTCATGCAATACAACGCGTAGATTCTTTCGTTAAAGCTCCTTGGACTATTATCTCAACAAATATGTTTTTCTGTTTATATCATTTGAAAGATTTGATTAAACACACCCGTTTTTTACTGTCTGTACAAAAGAAATAGCTTAGTGCGACATTCATTGAAATTCACAGTAGTGTAAAATTAAACATAGAAAATTAAATATGTCCAATTCATAGAATAATTATCTCTTTAACAATTCGTGACATCAAAATTTCTTGAATTTATCAGGATGAAGTAGGTCGTAGTTCTTAGTTTTAGGCATACGGGAATTACAAAATAAAATAAAAGGAATACAAAATAATTATTTAATTATATCAATTATATAGTAAGTATATTGTTAATTAGATGATTCCATTGCCATTTATTATGTAAT